>JAUZND010004787.1:0-58946 GCA_034780555.1 Coelogynopora nodosa
GAAAGTATTATCACTATATATCACTATCAATTTTTAAAATTTCTATTTACATGAATAAGAGTGGAATTTTTATGAAATATAAAAATATCCTTATTGTTTATTTGGAATCGTTTTAGACAAAAATTTCAAAATTGATGATCATGACCCCCTGAAAAGATCCTGTATACACACCTGCATACCTATATATAAGCTATGTCTAAATATTATAAAACGCATAGTATTATTTCAAAATAATTATTTTTAATTTGTGAAATGTAATATATATATTTCTCGTGCATTATATATAGGCCTATACCTTTCTTTCCTGGTAAATTTTTATTTTTACAACTGGTAAAACTGGCATGTATTCCGCCATGTCTTTATCTAAGCAATGAATTTCCGTTTAAAAAACCGTATAATAATGAAAAGAAGCACTAAATTTGATGACTTCTAAATATTGAAGCTTTAACTACTAAAAGAAGATTTCGCTTCGCTTTTATGCATATGAATTCAATTAATCCTACGTATATGTAGCTGAAGCTTTAGCTACATGTAGCTTTCGCTTCTATTTGTAGCTTTCGCTTCGTCTGTAGCGAAAGCTTTCACTAAAATTTATGCATAGCAAATGAAGCTTTCGCTTTAAAAAATGGTAGTGAAAGCTAAAGCTACGTTTTATGCATACACCTCCATGTAGCAAACATAGATCTGAATATGAACATAATATGAACAATGAAATTTTAATTTCTAATATAAGTTACTATTTGATGTAAATGATTATAAAACAATGCTTAATAAACAATCCATATCTATGATTGCAATTATACTGGTGTAAACATTCACATTTATTTCCACTGTTTATTTTTTACCAAAACATAATTACTATAAAATAATTAATATTGAAATAATTAATTAATAAAAATTTTAAAATGCTTAAGTTATATAAAATATTTAAAATCATTAAATTTATTTAATAAATTATGAATTAACAATACGTTATTATATTATAAAGTTGCATACAAGTTGTAATATTGGAAAATGTATGCCAAGTTATGATTTTTATTGATACCAATTAATAGAAGATAGCAGTGCTATACTCCATAATTTAATTTTAAAACGCAAGGCATAAATTTGAAATAAGTTGATTAGTAACTTATGGGTTGCATTGGGATTTGCATTTTAATAGTTGTTGTCTATTTCTGTTTGGTTAAACCTATTAACTAAAAAATTATACAACCGCGTTGTTTAAAGTACATATATATGTCAAGGTTGCGGATCGTATGATTTTTACGGACTTGTTGAAGGCGTGGTAGGCAGTCCTACAATCGTAAATTTGTTCAAAAATAATTGAATGTAGATCTTCTTGAATGAAGTATATTATTTTATTACAAACATTTTTTATGTCATTTGTCGTCATCGTTTGCTTTCAAGTGAACAGTGAGTTACTTAAAGTATATATATCATTACATCATATCTTAAATTTATCAGTATCAAGATATTAATGTATAATATCAATGATGCATGATTCTGTTGTATATGGCTCATTTCTTAATAAGTATACCACCTGAGAAGTGGAGAGGACCATATAAAAATGTTTAATAGATGAATATTACAAAATAGTATATTTTTTGAAAAACATGTTTATTAGAAAAATGTGTCTTTAACTGTTTAAATTTAATGTGAAAACATCCACACTCACAGAAATTATTTATTTTGAATGGTTATGTAAACTATAATAAATATACTCAACATTGTTCAAATGTAGCATATAAAGTACCTGTATAGTATACAAAATTATACAGATATTTCTGTTATAGACATTATAGGTGTCCATTGTTACTATATGTCACTGTACTGCTACTGAATAAGTGTTACCACAGTAATAAAATAATTAAATACTAAGTGCCTAGCATAATTTGTATTTATACTTTCTATAGGTCTAGAATATGGTTTTGCAAATTTTATATAATACTATAAATTATATTACACATCTACATTCTGTAATCTGTATACTTTTACTAATTATAATACTGTTCATATAATGCAATTATTTATAAAACAATCTTTATACATTTGCTTAACTCAATAAAATTATTTTTATATAATCTTTAATCATGAGAGATTAATATATGTCATCATAAATGTCACATGATTCTAGGCAGCTCATTCAAGCTAAAAGATAGTTCTCCTGGTCAATAATTTTTTTATGGTTTAATTAAATTTTGTTTTCTCCTATAAACATTTTTCATTCTATTCTCTTTTTTATTTTTATTTGTAATAAATTTTATTTTTATAGCTAATAAATAATGTGTATCTGTACCTAGTTATATAAGCTAAGGAAAGTGTTTATTTAGTGCTTAGTGATTAAATCAAACAATTTACTTATTTCAATATAAATTATTCTATAATTATTTAAAACAGTTAATTTATAGATATAAAATGTATTATTATAAGTTAAATTTAATATATATAAACAATTGAATTACAAGATTTAATCATTAAAAATATAATTTTATATTTATTTAACTATGAAATAATTAGCTATATATTTAAATCAAAATATACTGAAGAAATTTAAATTTGCTAATTCAATTTTTATTAACTAATTATGCATATTTTATACTTAAGGTACATTATTTGATGTGTTTCAATAGACTGTTATGCCACTATATATGCTTATTTACAGTTTACTATACCTAAAGTATCTAAAGACCTCCAACTTGTTAATAGTCAGGATTTGTTACAATGGTTATATAACTCTAAATTAATTTGATTGCAAAAAGTGCATTATAGTGATTGTTGATATTTAAAATAAATTATGCTATAATTTTAATTAAAACTCAATTGTTTTTTTTATAATATCCAAATTTAGAAATTTATGCTTTTATGATTAATATTAGTAATACAGATGAGGTTTGTAGTGTTATTATAATAACATGTATTTAATACACTTTTTTTGTTAAAGTAGCTAATATTAGACTAATTATCATGGTTTTACTGTCTGATGGGTGGCCCATCAAGATTTGGTACCCTTTTTTGCATAGGTTTGTTAATATACTGTCCCCATTTTTTAAATAAAAAATAAACTAAAATGTAAGCCACAATACATAATTTTTTTATGAACTACTGATATATGCATGTCCATTAATATAGATACTATAATAATAATAAAATTCTTATTATTATAAATATATAGGTCATCTCAAAAGGATGTGCTTTCAAGATTGAGAAGGGTAATATTTACAACATTATTTGTCAAGTGTTTCAGAAAATGTAAAGTTTATTTGCATTTTGAATTTAATTTTTTAAACAATTTATTATCAATTATATATCAAAATTTCTATAATATCTAAAAGCTATATTTTAAAAATATAATAGCTCATTAAATACCACCTGTCAACTTTTAAAATAGCCCCATACATTAATTTAAAAGGGACTATTTAATACACCATTTTAAAGTAGGTGCTTTAAAATTATTTATTCATGTTATTATAGGGAATATGTTTTTATAAATTGATAATATATTGACATTTATGATTTTATTTCATTCTTATTAGTATAGAATCTTTAAAAAAACATTTAATTAAAATAAATTTGGTATATATATTGTCATGAATATATAATTTGTAAATGCCTACATACCTCACCAATTATTAATTTTCAAATGTATATTATTTATTATGTAACTTAGATTCATCTGAAATTTTCACATGTAATTAAGAAAACATCTAAAATAAAAGCAACTGTTAAATAAGTAAATATCATGAACATATTTCTAAATTAGTTAAGTTTTGTTATTTAATTTTATCAAAACAAAAATTAGTTCATTTTATCACATAAAAAGCATTATAGTTCTAGATTAATATATTTGTGTTACATCATGTTTGGAGTGTTTCTATTCAGTGGAAAATTAATGTTTATATACAGGGTGCAGCAGAAGTAGCTTTACTGAAAATAAAGTTTTGTTATAGAAAACTTTTTTATATAACAATGTATTTTTATTTTTGTATCAATTTTAGGATTAATGCACTAACTTAATGCATTGTGATTGGTTATTAAAATGAATTGTGAGAGTTTACTTTAAGTTTGGAATTTACAAATTGTTCAAACTTTCTTAGACACTTTATTCACTGGTTGTATTGGCATATGTGGAACAGTTGACTGACCAGCAAGGTCACCTGACTTCACCCCGTGTGATTTCTCAATGTGGGGCATAATTTAAGAAAGAGTATTCCAAAAAAGGACTACATATTTGGATCAAATTTAGATTAAAATACTGATTCACTATTTAATTAAGTTTCATGATTATTATAGCCTATACACTTAATGAATATACTAAACTAATGGTTAATATAATATTTAATTATACAAATCGAGTTTTTCCAGTAAAACCACTTGTTACACCCTGTATGTAACAAGTTAATTCTATACAGTTGGGAAGAACAACTAGGTTATAAACAGGTATTTAATTTTGCAATATTATATTGCTGATAGTTATTATTGATGTTTTATGTTATGCACTATGTTTATTGTTATTTATAATTTTTGTCTAGTTAATTATTCTCTGTTTTAAAATCAGAAACTTCATCAATTATCATATTATCTATTATTAATTTATATTATATTACCTTTTAGTTAGATGTCCGGGCAAAAAATTTACATGTCATAATAAACAATGTATATCTTCTCAATGGGTATGTGATGGAAAACTTGATTGTATTAATGGTGAAGATGAACTTAATTGTGGTAGGTTATTTTGTATTTATTATAGTTATTTACTTCTTAAATATAACTAACTAACTACTGTTTATTTCATGTTTTTCAGATAGAAATCTTGCATGCATGGACACTAAACAGTTTCTTTGCAATGATGGAAGCTGTATATCTCCAACTCAACGTTGTGATGGAACAAAGAATTGCAAGAATGGGGAGGATGAATTTAAATGTGGTAAATATTTAAGTTTCATGTAATGTTTAGATATATATATTTACATCTATTTTATTTGTGCATATTCTATTATAGCTTAACATTTTACTGATACTGTTAATGTATAACCAATTAATAAATTATTAATTGACCCATTTAGTTTTTTTAAACTTATTTAGATTCATGCTACTATATTAAATATGTTATAACTAAAACCAAAAGATGAAAGAGACACACAAGACCATATTATGTATATCTATTACCAGAAATAAAATGATAATGGTGCCCATTTTTGAGATATAAATATGTGATTGTTAATAATATCATGTATTTTAAGCACATAGTATACATTTGTATGTGAGTTCCTAAAGATTTCAAATTAAATTTTGGTTAATGTAATATGCAGTATTGATACACAATTAATTGAATACTTAATTAATACTTTGAATCTCATAGAACTCCAGTAATTAGTTTGGAAATTGTAGATTTCATTTTGAACATTAAATATCTCTTTCGACTACATCACACGTTTCATTTATCCATTAATTTAAATCTTCACATTCTCCCTTGAAACCATATTTAATATTACTTTAAAGATGATTTAGAAGTAATTAATATAATTATTTTAAATATTTTCTAAACATTAATCGACAGTAAATTAATTGAAAAATAACTGTAAAATTAAAAATGTAATGTTATTCAACTATTTTATTCAAAAATCATTATTGCAAAGAAAACCTTTTATGCTATTTTTAGTGTTCTTGATTTAGGTCTATGTATTAAAAATGCAGGGCCCTTAACAATTTTATTTATTAAATTACTGTTGCTTTAAAATTTTGCATACAAATAATGTACACATACTAATCTATCTCTTGATATTTTGTTTGTAATATATTTTTTAGCACCACACATTTGGGACTCAATATTTGTGTACTTACTGGAAGTTGGTAAATATTTTATTTATATGTAACATGTTGCAATCATTGATTTTACACGAATGAGACCATTTATTTTTATTAAATGAAAACAAGCAGTACATTACTTTACCCATTTTACTTCAATTTCTCAATATATTTTATCACACTTCTAGCATTCATTGATAATCATATTTAAAAAATGTCGTATTAAAATTGTCAACAACATGATACATTACTGATCAATACATCATGATCGTAACTAAATTTTTGCTCCCCTCCTCTACCCACAAGAAACCCGCGTCTGCGACAATAAGACCGAGTTCCAGTGCCGCTTTCAACAGGGCCAGTGTGTCCCGCTGAAAGCGCGCTGTGACAATAACAAGGACTGCGCTGACCTCACCGACGAGGCGGTGGAAATCTGTTTGCTGACGCAGGCCCATCAGCTTGTGTGCAAGTCAGACGAGTTCACCTGCAACTCTGGCTCCTGCATCCTGGATATGTTCAAGTGCGACGGTCGGCCCGACTGTAAAGACAAAAGTGACGAGGATCCCCGCCTGTGCAAATCGACTGGAAAGAAACGTGGGTTGTTGACAATGCTGTCTTTGATGATTAGCTCATATAACATCGCACTGCTTTAATTATTAAAAATTGAGGCATTGCTTTATGTTTTCCTGTCTAAAGTTTTACAATTAAATAACTGAAATGCTATTATTATATTGAGTATGGATATTACTTACCAGAAAAAACTATATCAAATACGATGTGTTTTAAACCATCATGAACGGTTTGATCAATAGATGAAATTTTATAATTTCTGTATTGACCTACTGTGTTACAAGGCTATACACAAGATATATAAATGATACTAATTTGGTTTTTACAGGAAATGCAAGCATGTTGGAATATTAAATAAAATAAAAAATTAAATAATAATAATTTAAATAAAATTTTATCTAATATATAAACTTTTGAAATATCTGAGTTCATTTTCAGCTGTGTAATTTGTTTATGTTTCTGATTTATTTAGTGACGTTTTATGCCTGTTTGTTTTTAATGGTGTTTTATTACTATATAGATTGGATTATTTTTAAGCTTGTAATTAAATATTTTTCAATTTAGAACTGGGTTAGTTTCACCCATTAGAATACTTCAATTTCAAGTGATTATGTAGATAAGATCGTTAACTGTCAATCTTGGTAATGTATAATGTGATATGACGCCAAGTATTGTTAAGTGATATAAGACCTTATTGAAAACTTCACTTTAATTATTTCATCTATATTTATATATAAGTAGTTTTAATTAAGTAATTTGTAATTTATATATCATACTGATTTTATATATGAAAGTAATTTATATTGTTTTTGGTATGAATTATTATTTTAGAATA
Source organism: Coelogynopora nodosa (assembly GCA_034780555.1). Lineage (NCBI taxonomy): Eukaryota > Metazoa > Platyhelminthes > Proseriata > Coelogynoporidae > Coelogynopora > Coelogynopora nodosa. The sequence continues at coordinate 7,211 of JAUZND010004787.1, forward strand.
AATTTGTGTATTATACCCGCCTCCATTTTGTTTTTCATATCAATGCTTGTGAAGTGGATATGTTTATTCAAGTATCTTAGCCATGTTTTGGATTTGATATGTCATTGTGATAAAGGGGTGGCAAATACAGTCAAGTTAAGGTGAAGGGTACCCTCTTCAATTATACCAGTCAAATTGGCCTAACTTTCATTCAATTGTTTTTGTACATGTCTAATTCATGAATGATTTTTTAATTGAACTATATGTTGGACTTTTGTATTGTTGCCGAATCAAATATAAGACGACCTAGACCATGGGGCTTTTCCTTCGAACATTCATTGTGCGTGGTTATTTATTTTGTTAACAGTCAGACCAATACTAAAAGTCACTATTAAATATCTATCTTTATAGTCATATTTTATTTAGGATAACTATAATATAGATCCATTCTGTGGTACTGGTTATCGTAGATCTGTTTGGGTATCAGGTATCAGATCTGTTACACTTATATTATCTATTTTATTTCAAGAAAGGGGCCTTTTTGTATTCCATCAAGTCAAGATGACTACAGTATATATGTTACAGTATTTTTGACTGCATGATTATGGTATATTCTATGTGATACCATGATATTAATAGACTTTGATTTTTTGTTATGTTACATTATTGTTAATAATAATAACAACTTTTATAGGACAATATTTTATGTTAAATATCTAAGAACAATATGTCTGCGTGCCTCAATCAAAATCGGTGAGGAAATAACAGAAGGTTTGAAATGAGTTCCGTTTTCAGGAGGCTAGAATTTTTAGGATAGGTTGTTCCATTGATCTAATAACTTTTTCGGTGAGCTGGTAAAGTTTTATTTCATTTTGTGAATATATCGATGTAGACTTCTGATATAGTCGGTTATATTGCCGTAAATTCACTTGGGAATAAAGAAACTTTATTTAAGCAGAACCATACGACGAATCGGAAACCAGTGTAGAACTTTAAGAATCTCAGATTGCTCAGGCTATATTTCCACAATTATTTTATGGTTGTAAATTATAATAAAATTCGAATAAATGCATTGTTAATAAAGTATATACTTTTAAGATGTTTTAGCTCTATTTTACTATACATATTAATGGAATTTACTGTGCATATTGTATGTCAATAGATTAGACAACTAGCTTTTAGTTTATGTTACTTTTGACCATGTTTTAGTAAGACATATTAATATTTATCGTACAAAATTTATTAAAAGTACTAAGATCTTAATAATTTATTCCTATTTTTAACAGAGAAGATGTCTTATAAATTTTAACGTTAAATATATACTTTTTGATTAATACATTTATAGCTGGATGACGTTGGTGAATAACTAATAAAAAAATTATTTGCAGAATATATAATACACAATAATCAATTATTCATTAATTAAAGTCTTATAGATGCACCTTGTACCACAATCTACAATTGTCTAGCATTGTTGTCGGTCTTTATCATCATTATATATTTATGACATACAGGCCGCTAGAATTAATTTTAATTACCTTGATGTAGTCTTATGATTAAAATTACAGGGCTCTAGTCATCAGTTATCGAATTAACTCCAACAATCATACATTCTAGAGGTGAAATGCGACGAGCACCAGTTCTCCTGTACCCGACATGCCGAGTGTATCGCGCTGCACGAACGCTGTGATGGACATAACGACTGCAAGGACGGCTCCGATGAGGAGCGCTGCTCCATGGTGAGTGAGAAGGAGGGGTCTGAGGGCACCTGTGAAGTGCCGGGCGAGTTCTACTGCGGCATGGGCGAGTGCATCAACAAGGACAGCGTGTGCGATGGCGTGCACGACTGCCTCAACAGCCGGGATGAGGAGAACTGTGATGCTTCGAGTTGTGAGAAGTATCAGTTCTACTGTGCAGCCAAGAGGGCATGCTTGCCGGGTGCGGTCTACTGCGATAACGTTGTCGACTGTCCTGATGGCTCGGATGAGAAGAATTGTAGTGAGCTTGTTTTGTTTATTAATTTCTAGTATTATTTGTTTTGACCCTTGCAAATAAGAGAGTGGAGGTGATACAATCATACACTGAGGTTTTTATACACTAAATCTAATATCACATGGAGTTGGTCGCTAGAAATGTTTAATTTATGTACCTCAAACTACCTGTTTTATAAGTTAGTTTAAATTTGAGAATAGCGTAATGCATCTTTTTTTCAAGTTAAATGTATAAATTTTAAATTTCAAATATATATAATAAACATTATTTATATTAATATTTCGAGTTATTTTATAAACATAGTAGAATATCTTGTCTAGGGTATGGTGACACTATCCCCCATGACCAGGTGTGAGTTAAACAAATCTTTATTAGCGGAATTTAATATAGTAACATTAATTAATAAATATGTGCGAACAGATTTTATTGGCTCTGCGTTCTTATTTTTTTTAACTTATGGCTTGTGTTATTACATAACTCAGTTATAGTTTTGCATGTTTGTAATAACATTTGCAGCAGCCTTCCAGGTGTGGCATGTTGACATTAAACTATTTAATGTAGCCCCAATATATTTTAAAATTTTAATAAGATATTGATACTATATTTGTAACTTTACGTTTACTGCGCATGTTACATATTCAACGGATCAGGAACTTAATTATGTTTAATTAAATAAAGTCTATTTATATTATACTCTATTGTTTATGAAATATGTATTTGAAATAAGTAACCTTATTTTAATTGAAAAACAATGATTGCTATCTTTTATTAGTATACTAATGATTCAATTATTAATCTAAATAATAATTGTGTTTGTATACAATTAGTGGCAATCAAAATTTTAAGTTACCTACTGAATTCAGTAAAGGGAAAAACAGCAATGAGCACTACAACTGTACAGTATATTCGGATTAAAATGGATACTTTCTGTTTTTAGACGTTTTCTAACATAATTAGTTCATTTTAACACACACTTGACTTGGTAGATCAACGACGTTTGCCTTTTTATGTTTTCATTAAATTATTGATTTCGTCTCTTCATGTTGTATTTCCTCTTTACAGGTGTGCTTCAATTGGGTAGGTATATATTGCGAACACGACATATAGTGTCGAATTCCTTCGCAAAGATTTTGCTTCTATTTGGTGGCGCAACCAGAGAGCTTCAGACTAGGAAACTGTTTGTTGGGTTTCTTTTTGGTTGCGTTTCTTGCCCTATACTATTTATCGAAGTAAATTGGTGATTTGCGTTTTGTTTGATTAACAATACTTTACTGAATGAATGGTGAATGAATTTTAATTCATACATGGTGAATGAATTTTAAAAAGATTTCTATGCAATTGAATATTAAAGTGAAATATACAATCACAGTTGTAAGCGTATATTTTGGTGATTTCATCCAACCGTTAATAAATGTGTCTTAACTAACAGATTCACACATGCATTGATATTCTTGTCATGCTCATATTTCATTCTGGTTTAAAATATCATTTGTGTTTGGTGTTAAGTGGAAATTATGGTTTGTATATTACAAAAAAAATTAAATTGTGCACAAATTAGTTATGTATTTTTTCTCCGGAATATTTAAGGAAATATGTCGTTATATTTAGTAAAAATTGATTTCGATATTCAGGTTGTTTCTCTTTTACTGTCATAATAAATATATATTTATACGGATAACATTTTTCAAAACTCCCAGTTGATAAATGATGTAAATAATCTTTCTTGCGGTTCTTTTAATAGTAGTATAGGAAGGGGTCCATTCGGCCACACCACACCCTATCTCCCCCAATCGGGATCATTATGGATCATAAGTGACCTAAAATCTTTCATTGACACTAGGGTAGTAACCTATGACAACCAAAGTTGGTATGATGACTCACAAATACGTGAAAAGTTGTATATAATCCTAACAATTTAAATTAGTGTCTAATTACATTATAATTTTTTATTTAATTATAAATATTGTTTTTAAACTTAAAAATTAACGACAAAAGACGTCATTCGTGATGTCATGTTTTTAGTTTATAACTCTTGATGTTTTCAAATTATGACTCATCAACATAAGCAAAATTGTTTATACTACTAAAATTGTTTCTGTAAGTAGTATAAATATATTTATTCAATTTAAATAAATATTTTTATATAGTAAAATTAAATATATAAACATTCAGAACAGCTATGTGTTAGAGTCAATGAAAATCTGTTGAAATTTAACGAAGTTATAGACATTTTAGTGATTTACAGCGGATTAAAACAATTTTTTATATAGTAAAATTAAATTTAAAAAATAAGAAGAGCAAGTGCTTGCTGTAGGTTATAAGTATAATTTCACTAATTTTCGAACCTCTGGTTCCTAGTCATGCGACTTACATATGAGATAGATCAGAAAATAAATGTATTATATACAAAAAAATTGGCTGTGTGCGTTACGTAACAAATAAGTCAGATCAGAAATCTGGAAAACAGCCTATTGCAGGAAGAAATTATGTAATAATAATATTAAAAGGATTATGATAACGGAGAAAAAATAATCAATACAACCGAGGTAGGATTTATCAAATAAATGGATAGAAAGCTATAAAGTGAAACTAATAAATGAGATAAACTAATTCCTCCCGTTCGGGTTTGCTGTTGAGAGAGGGTGAATATTGTATGATTTTAATGGCTTCTTTAAAACAGAGATTGATTTTTTGGTGGTCCTATCTCATATGTAAGTTGCTTGACTAGGAATCAGAGGTTCGAAAATTTGTAAAATTATACTTATAACACACAGCAAGTGCTCTTCTTATTTTCTTTTCATTATTAATGCTTTATTAGGAGCAAAATCAATATATCTGAAATTAAATAGCTAGACCTGCCGAATAGCTAGGAGTCAGTGATTTATTTTTTGAAAATCGGTTGAAATATTGTAAATCTTTTAGTGATTTACAGCTGCTTTAATCATATGCATATATTTTATACAGTAAAATGAAATTAAATAGATAGAAATTTTTGATAGCTAAGTGTCAGTACCAATTGTTTGAAAATCGCTTGAAATTTGATAGTTAAAAAAAATTCTATTTATAAATTAAATATTAAAAGTGAGGAGACTACAACTTTATTAAAACTTTTTTTATATATTTAAATTAAATAGATAAACATTTGTAATATCTATGAGTCAGTATACATTTTTTTAATCTGTTGAAATTTGAGTTAAAAAAGTGTATATTTATTTTGTTATTAAATTATAATCTCTTTTGTTTTTAGCCTATAACTGTTGTTGTTTACAACTTGTGACAACCAAACTTGATATGATGACTCACCATCATAAGACAAGTCGTTTGACGATATTGACGTATCAACGGATAGAAGAAGAAGAGAGGAATTTACTAACATAATGTTTGAAGAAATTGGTTATATTAACTATTTAGGACAGAAAAGCAGCGTATTATCGAATCTTGAGCCATACTTTAAACATTGCGGTACAATCAAACCATCCCGGCAAAACATTATCACACTTCCTCAAAGTATCTGAGGGCGAAATACTAAAATAATATAATTTAACGCACGAGAGTGTTTATTGTTACTCTTCTACCATTTAACGCAAGAGTTTTTATTACTACGGATTTATTCCTCAATAAATCGATCAACTAGAAAACTGAAAATACATTTTGAACAAATTCTGCACAGATACTGACGAAATGAAATTTCCATATTGCATGGATATCAATCAAAACAAGATGTTGAACAATAACTCAAATCAATCAGTGACAGACGAGGAATCAATACGGTCTGACGGCAAGGAGGAACCATCAATAAAATTGATGGAGGACGAGGAAGAAGAGAAAGAGTCGACGCTTCTGACTACAATTCTGAAGGACATACAGAAAAATTTACAGAAAAAATTGACCCTGAAAGGTTGTACACAAAGTACAAGAAAAAATGATCAATTATATTTAACTATTCTATTATATAAAAAACGACGAGGCAATGGAAGGAATTAAAGAAGAAGTTGAAAAAATCAGGAAGATATTTCTTTTGTCACCTATAATTCAGCTCTATGGGAGAGTATCAAACGATTTTTCGGTATAATTTTGACAACAGAGTGCGTGATGCATTTGACTCAATTAATATCTCACATGTTGGCTCATTATTAAAATTATTATTATTATTATTATCATTATTAAAATGCATCCATTATATTAAAGTACATTTTCATCTCAACCTATGTATAATGAAGTACTACTGTGTAACTTTCTTATATATCACCATTTTCTCTATCCTACCGATATGTTACACTATAATAAAAATTCTATTCATAAAAACTGTTCTTTATTAATTTGACAAAAATATTTGAATCCATTTAGTAGGAATTATCATCGAAATCAATTTGTAACTAGCAAAATTAAGCTTTGTAAACAATTTGCACATCAGTCTAAGTAGGTCATTCATTTCATCATCGTCAATACACAACTTCTGTCTCAATGAATAACCCTGCTCATCGCTGTCTATATTTTCTTGTGTGTCTTGTTTCAAACTGTTTGTCACGTCCGCACGTCACGACCATAATGCATCACAATGGTAAACATCAATATGAAATTTTGAAAATGATATACTACTTACAAAAATTATATCAGTAGTATAAACGACTTGTCTTAGGATGGTGACTCATCATATCAAGTCTGGTTGTCATAAATTATGAACATCAAAAGTTAATTTAACATCAAATTTCAACCGCTTTTCAAAAAATTGACACTGACTCATAGCTATTACAAATGTCTATCTATTTAATTTATAAATAGAATAGCATAGCTATTACAGATTTCTATATATTTCATTTTGCTATATATAAAAAAAGAAAGATATAACCAATGAAAGATTATTTTAGGTCACTTGTGATCCATAATGGTCCCGATCGTAAACAAATGGAGGGATAAAGGTCAAGTGCTGCGGCCAAATCGACCTTTCCTATACTACTTTTAATACTAGTATGGTTAATGTGATCCTGTCTTACTCAATTTCAAATCTGTTTGTTACTTATGAGTGGAAGTATCTTTTCTTAGGGGGTAGATTTACACTACTTTAGTCCATAGTCTACATATTAGTTAGCCTGGCCTTTTTCGAATCTTATAGGAATAATTTTGTATATTTTTTTGTTTTAATTTGTTGTCATATACTGTACTATACAATATTATGTTTTCATATTATATACTAATACGTACGTTAAATTAATAAATTTTACCATATGGAATAATTCCAAATATCTCGTTTTGTATAAGAAGGTGTACGCTTTAGTTATGTTTGGTATGTGCAAAAATAGTTGGTATATTTTTCGAGGAATATACTGTTTTGAATTATGAACTATGTATATATATACATATATTTTGAACAATATACGCAGAATATAATATATAAATATAGATTTGTGTATATTTAATTTTTTAAATTTCTTTTCAGTTAATTAAGAAAGTAAATCTTTATGAAATGTCGATGTGTTATTTCGAACATTAAAAAATAAGATAACGTTTTCCTAATTGTAATAGTATAATTGACCAATAAGTATCAATAATTGAATGCACGGTATGTTTTCAAATGTAATAATCCACAGCGCACCATCAATGTTACTACATTAAAGCGAATCCTAAGTGTCGTAAACGTTAGTCAAATACTAGGAGTAAGGCCGTGATTACTGAATATTTGAAGAGAAATAGCTTTTGGTTCCGAAAGTAGTCACTCGGTCCGTCTATCCACCGGCCGTAATATCCATGTCCTCTGTTTCCCCGTTCCCTCTCCAGATGCAGCGGAAAAGAAGCGTTCATGCGACCCAGTGTCGCAGTTCGATTGCCTCGGAGACGGTTCCAAGTGTATCAACCTGAGCCAGGTCTGTGACCGCAAAACCGACTGCCCGGGTGCCCAGGACGAGATGCCCGGTGGGAATAATCGGAACTGCAAGCGCAAACTCTGTAGCCACAATAATGGTGGCTGTATGCACACCTGTCACAACTACTTCACCAAGCGGGTTTGCTCGTGTAAGCGGGGCTATAAGTTGGGTGATGATGAGACGTCATGTTTGGATATTAATGAGTGTGAAGAAATGGTGGGCGCCTGCTCGCAGATCTGTATCAACGTGGAGAGCAGCTTCCAGTGCGACTGTCGAAATGGCTACACCAAAAATTTCACCGACCCCAACCGCTGTGAAGCGACGGGTGAGAAATTCCTGCTCTACGCCACACTTGACTCGATTCGAGAGCTTCGTATGGTGTATAACCATCTGCGACCGTTGGTGACGGACACACATGGTGTGATCGATATTGAGTACGACTATGAGGTGACGCCAAGGACACTATTCTGGAGTGAGGTGAAGCCGATGAGTGGCGGTCGGATTATGAAAGCGAGTCTGGGACCGGGGGAGAACCAGGAGAGGAGTGTGGTGGTGGATAAAGGGGTGTTCACACCCGATGGACTGGCCTTTGACTGGATTAATAAGCTGCTCTTTTGGACGGATAAGGTATGAGCATTTGTCACCCGTGTTTGCTATTTGCGATCTTCATAGCTAGCTCTTTTTTAGCAATATATATAAACATTGTATTTCCTATGTATATTTCCGATGTATTTCGATGTATAAACGAAATAGTTCCACATTGTAAGTTTGCGTCTACAATTTCACGCGTGTAATCAATTAATACTTTCGAAAATAATAACGAAATTAGATTAGAAACATATTCAATACAAGTACACGGCGATATTCCTTCCTTCTTTTAACAAAAGTTGTTTGCGCAATTGTATTTCGTCTTTATATTCACACATTTTATTTTATACAATTTAATTTTTATTGTGGTTTATTATTTTTAGTATAACTAAAACCGAAATACATAATTTATATATCAATACGTTTTTTCAGAGTAAATACACATACCATAATCGGGAAATAATGCATTATATCGGTATAACATCTATTTTAAATTTATTGCGCGAAACATCCTAAACATATAAATATTCTTTCGATTTAATTCTACACAATTATTTCGAACAGGTATAACCAGTTTCTTTAACCATATGTGTCTAAACAGATAATAAACAAATTTACTAGCAGATTATTAATTATAAGAACGCAATCAGCTACGATCATAATATTATGTAGGACTGACTTTTATAAACGCCCCGGTGAATATGTTAAAAAAATTACAATTTATTGTTTAGGCGGGTTCGTACTTCTGAACATTTGCAGCAGTAGCCTCGACTTTTTAGTTTTGGTTAATTGAAAACAATTTCGTTTTAGATCTTGTTTAGATCTTGTTTCCCATAGCAGGGTAACCCTGTAGTAGTAGTATACCATTTCAATATGCATTGACCTGCCAGGTCTACCAGAGGATCAGTGTGGTCAACGTGACCAGCGGAGAGTACACTATAGTTGTGAGCACAGGACTGGTGGATCCTCGGGCCATCGTTGTGGATCCCATTCGAGCTGTGCTTTACTGGACCGACTGGGGCAAAAATCCCAAGATTGAGTCCTGCGGTACCAACGGCCAGGACCGCCGGGCGCTCATTGATACTGACATTATGGTGGGTTTTGGTTACTTTTCGCAATATGATTTCTTTGCTTGTTCATGAATGTTTTAGATACATTTATTTAACATAGATTTTCAAATGTGCGAATGTTCAAATATTTTCAAATGTCTTTTAATATCTCATTATTGTTTTACTTATTTCATTTGTGTAGCCCATGACTACTTTCTCAATTGTTAACGTTGTCTGACCTCGTGGGATGACAGCAGTTTCTAAATATGTTTACAATTAATTTTTCATAAATTTGCCAAACTTTATAAAATTTATTATCGATTTTATCTTAATAAAACTTTTAATTAAATATTTAAATTCATTCGGTATTCATGAATTCGTTCATGTTGCCATTTTTTACTATTTTGTGTTATTTTCAAAATTATATAGAATGTATAGATAGAATGTAAATACAAATTGTATGTATTATATTCATGACGTGTACATATTACGTATAAGAGTATTACCAGCAAACATTCCCCGAAAATATCGTAACTGTGATATCCTTGTGAAGTTTTCTTTTAAAATCGTGTTATTTCAGACGCTCAAATAATACTTTTTTATATCGAGATTTCTTCAAAACTGAATTTGAGAAATATCTGGAAAAATTATCAATTGGTACCTAATTTTCTTTTAGAAACATGCAAGGTTCCCACCGGAGTTCGGAAAGTTTAACATTTTAAAATGTTAATTTAAGACTAGAGATGAAGTCCTTTTTTTATATAAATCTGGAATAGTATCGAAAAATTAATTTTATTATTTATTTTCAGGAACCCTGAATATGGTTTCGGTATATACATTGTACAGATTGCCTTCCTAAATTGTTTCCTCTTCAAAATGAACCGTTATTTTTGCGTTAGTACATAACTTACACATATATATAATTTTTTCAAAGGAATGTTTAACAGTATTGTAAAGATATATAACGGTAGATTCACAACTAAAATCATGTGACAGAAGAAGTATGACTATATACTTGTGATGGCTTCACACATTAAAATGTAAGGGAATGAATAATGTTGGAAGAAAATAGTGTAAAGTTTAACTTATTGCATTCAATGTTTAATACCAGCCAACGTAATTTTTTTGTGTGTTGATTTCGTCTGTGGACAATTAGTTTGTCGACAAATTTCATCGTGGTCAAATCTTTAGTCGACATGGTAGTGTGAATTGATTGGAGTTGATGGTCTTCCGTCTCCTAACATATTTACTAAACTCACTCTACCTCCACTCCAGAAGTCCTACGTACCAGATCTTTCAGTGAATTTCAATTGTCGCCGTATCACACACTTTTGCTACCCCGTGTAGCGGTCCCATCATTTAACCCATAGAATCGTTCTCTTTCCTCGAGAAGCGATACAAACGTTTTGTGTTTTCGCTATTTCAACAACAACTGAATTTACTTACCCCCAACTACAGGTCCCCAACGGTCTGGCTCTGGACATTGCTACCAACCAGCTATTCTGGGCGGATGCCGGTCTTTCTCTCATAGCAAGCATCAACCTGGAGAACGGGCAACGCCGAGTTCTGTCCCAAAACAAGGACTTTCACCCCTTCTCCCTGGCGGTGTTCGAGGATCGGGTCTACTGGAGCGACTGGCGCAGTAAATCGATTTTCTCGATGGACAAGTTCTCAGGAACCGGGCTGGATAGGATTGCCCGCACCGACAACCCGATGGGACTGCGTATTCTGCACCAGCTGCAGCAGCCAAAGGCGACCAGTATGTGTGCCGGACATGGGTGTTCGCATCTTTGTCTGCCGGTGCGTCGAATGTCCTACAATGTAGGCATCTACACCTGTGCCTGCCCGGTGGGGATGCGGCTCAATGGGAACTGGATCTGTGTGCCGGGAAATGTCAGTAAGTCTGTCAATAGTTGTTGGCGTTATGTAAGGACTATAGAAAATGTTAGGAAATTATTATCGATTCATATAGTAGATGTTCATGTATGCGTAAATATGCCACAAGTGACTATAGAATATCAATAAAATAGCGGATAGATATTTCATAACTTTTGTTAGTAGGTAGTAAATCAATACCACAGCGAACACTGCTTATATTTCATAAAAAAATTGAAATAGTAAGCAAGCACATTTCTTTCCCCTTTTCAATATCACCATTATAACAACTCAGAAATAACCGAGAATTTCAATGCAATAACTAAGTTTCGACAAATTGTATATAATATGCATTTTATAGAACCACCTTGATCTAATTAATGAAAATTTGTATTAATTTATTTATTAATAAGCATTTTAAAACTTTTAAATAATATAGTTTTTACATTTATAAAGCGGGCTTCGATATGATATTTATTTGGTAAGTTAATAATGATGATTTTTTTAATTGAATATTATTGTCAAATTATAATATTTTGGTAGACTATTGCCCGATTTAGTATTAATAATATTAACCGTCCGTTTATTCTATAATTTATTGGAAATCTTTATTTTATACTCCAATCACAAGCCAAGTTCCTTGTACAATAGGGAATGTTTTTATTGAAAAATACACAGAAAACTGCATTGCAATGAAACCCGAGTATAAGAATTTTTTTAAATGGGTTGTACAATATATAACTTCATTTAAATTTGTTATTCTGGAAAATCTATAATATCTTAATTCAGCGAAAATCGTAGTTTCAAGTAGTGTAATTAGAAATAAATTTACAATTTTTTACAGACTTATTTTGTAATATATAACAAATATTGAAAATTGAGTTTTTTCTAGGAAGTTGTACTCTTGTTATTTCCAGTTTTATTAATTCCTCTCCTTTGCCTTTTGTGTATCTTTTTTGTCGGTTTTCTTTGTTATATAGTTACCCTTTCTTTTGATTTATATTTTATTATTTCTTATTTATTTTCTTTCTGTCTGGTGAGCTGATTTTGCCTGATGGTTCCAATCAATTTTTATAACTATCAAATTTCATAAATTGAAATTCAAATATTCATTATAAATAATATATGACTAATTTATGTTTTCAACCGATACACGATATAGTACACGATATATCCGTGGACTGCACAACAATTTATGCAAAGTATATTAAGCATGATAATGGATATTGTTAAAATCTTTGTTTAAAAAAGCATTCCACAATTTGAAGACATCAATGAATCATATATTATTTGTATAGTGAATATTTTAATTTTAATTTATGGATTGCAGAAGTTATTATATTATCTTCAATTGGCCATTTCTTTGCTTTCCTCTAATTTGAGCATGTTTCTGGTATGAAATAATGTTATTGTAGTGTCCTCTATTGAGGTCCTTGTTTACCAGTTGATTTGATTATTCGTTCATCCTCCAAAATTCTTGTTTAAGCTATGAGTGAACTTTCTAGATCTGAGTCATCTGAATGACACGACATAGAACAATTGAAGCCTATAATGACATCTTCTTTGCTGACTGCTGAAACTCTAACCTCAATTTCAAAAAGTTCTTTTGAAATTTTAAGCCACTGTTGAACTCAACCTTTAGTGGTCACCTTTACTGGTCTGGAGTGTATATTATGTGAACATTTCGTGTTCTTTTCTAAGATCTGTATCTTCTGTTATATGCCGATATCACATTATAATATTAATTATGTAAATGAAATGAACGAAAAGAAAACATCATATGAATACCATGAATGATGGGGTGGATGAGCTGCAAAAGAAAATACATTGATTGGAGGTTGAAGAGAAGAATTTGAGTGATGACAGAGGCTGCTAGAATAATATACTCTTAATTACATATTGTAAGACTTCCTTAATATTTTAAAAATGCGCTTGACTTTTATTTGGAAACATACAAATCCTGCATAAATGTATTTAATTGTAAACAGTAATTTATTTGTTTATTTGTGGTAATGCACATACATAAAAAGTATTTTCTGGTTTTATGAAATATATTTATATCATGTTATGAAAGTGTAGATTTTGCATACTATGATAACGTAACTACATAATATGAGAAAAATTAATTTGTAAATGTGTCAATATGCAAAAATTAAAATGTGTCAAACATTGTAATGAACACCCACCCCTATTGTGATAATAATAATCTAGAATTTTGTTTTACTATTAACTTAACTGTAGACATACATGGTCTATGAAGTGTTATGTTAGAAATACTTCATTGAGCACCTTTATGGCTTGATCGAATTGTTGTATCAGATCGTTCATCAGGATATTATCTTTATTGTGCGTCAGCTGAGAAGTATTGCTCAAGTTAATATAATAATAAATATTAGTTTGTTTGACACGTTGTTAGTACGTTTAGCGGATAAACTTATGCGTATTTGACATATAACGCGGGCAAACTTAATTTCAATGTTGAGAACGGAAATTATTATTCTCATTTAGAGACATTATCGATAGTATTAATGATGTGGCTTCTTACACTGAGTTTTGTAAAAATGTGAAAATGCTATATTATACACTATTACGCCATATTCAATATTCATTGATAAATATCGACATAATTTATTACATAGATCATTCAGACTATGTGACCGCATAATTAAACTTGAATATACCTTTCAATAAAATTGAAAAATGAGTAAATTAAGTAATAGACTGGTTGTATTATTAATGCTACAATTATGTATGTACTACGAATTTATGTAATAGCATAATACTACATCGATGATTGTGTACTATCATAAATACACTAGCAAATAATATACAAGACATACTAGCATGGGAATTTTTTTATTATTGTTAGATGTGTATTGCTAGTATGTACTCTTTATATAAAGTCAGAAAGTCTTCTGGGTTTGGCATTTGAACCTGAACGTGTTCCGACATCTGCTCTTGTTTATTTAACGATAAACGTATCCTTGTCTGCAATTGAATGTAGTATTGATCATTTACGAACCTACGAGCGAATGTTGTTTTTTCCAGTGAATTCTACTTATTTTGTGTCAGTAAAGCAATTAAATGTATACTGTGTGTTTAAAAAGACATTGTGAACTTTAGTTGAGCGCGTTATACTGCTTTCGTTTTATTTTTCACGGTCGTGACTGCTGACTATGTACTTTGTTGTTATAGTAACCGTAGAAGATGGCACGAGAGAGTACAACTAACTGTTCTCTTTCGTACTATATTTAGGAAAAGTCGAAGGTTGCTTCTAAATATAGGTAGCTGAGTTCACTTGTAAAATAGTTTTTCAATATATATATATATATTCAATGATACGTAGTATACTACGCAAAATACATACTATACCGATTGTAAGTAGAAGTTCATATATATGATGTAGGTATGTAATCAATACAATATGAATTACGCCAAACAAAAAGCTGTAACAGGTATATTTTCGTAAAATGTGTTTTTCTATTCAAAAACTATTTTATTTTAACGTACATTCTATGAAATAATAGCTTATAAATTTCTATATTTACGATCAGTATCGTGTGAGTACATGACGTACTCGAAAGTGTATTAGAACCTATTTACTCAAAGTGTGCTCGAAAAGTACTTAAATGTACTCACATGTACCTGAATTTTGTTATATTTTGCAAGCAACACTTTTTGTGATTTTTTATGAACTGAAAAATATGGGCATGATTTCAGGAATATTTATTATTATTATGCATTTTCAATATAACTTAACGTTACATATAAATATTACACACATACATATAAATGTTACTACATAATAAACCATGAATTAGGCGCGAATACCCCGTAAATAGTATTATATGCCACGACAAATGTCATACTATATCCGTATATTTAGTAAATTAGCAACTTTTAATGGTCCATAGTTAATGGCTGGGAACAATATTTGGTATGTTATATTGGTATTAAAGTATACTATATTTATATAATAATATGACCTATCTACTTAATTCAGATATATATATATACTAGATTTTCTTTCTGTTTCTGGTATAGTGTATACAATTATGAATTATTTTCGCATATAAATTATATAATAAATGTATAATTCACATATCAGTAGAAAGCTTTACATCTCATTTTTCACTCGTGAATTCCAGCACACAGTATATATATATGTATTTATAATTATAGAAAGTAGAAATGTTCTCATTAAAAAATACACGGTTTACTGACTGACCGAACAAATATAGTTTTCTGTGTTTAATATCACATGACAACATGGCAATCAATTTCACCCATATTTACAGGAAATTTATATCTGCGTGTTTTTTTAAATTATTGTGGTCTAAAAGAAATTTATAGTGGGCTCTCAAATATTAGTTCTAAGGCTCTGCGCTTAGTACTTATTACAACTTTACTTAGAGAAAATTCTCAAATTTACGCTATTGGAGTAGATTGTGGGTGTTTGGTATCTCACAGACTTTACTATCTGACTCAATTTGGTCTGCAAATAGACTTTGTTTGTAAGCAGGTAAATAATTAAAGTTATATCTTGTTCTACCCTAATCACTCAATTAAAAAAAAACAATTCCGCCTTCTTCAACTTTTGATAACCTTTTACTTCTTAGTGATAAAGTTTGTCAAAGATATCAAAGCTGACTGTAGGTATTTTGTTAGTTTAATTAATTTGTCATCATTAGCTAGGCGTATTTATGATGAAGCAGTATAACTAACTAACTCAATTAATACTTTTTGAAAAATGGATGTTTATAATAATGTAGATCTAGACTGTAAATTATTTTTGTTCTAAGTAATTATTGATTATTCCTTATATATAATCTTACATTGTGTTATTTAAGGATTGAAATATACTTTATGTATAATTGCCAAAATATGGATCTGCTGATCTGAATTTGTGTTTAGCCCCGATTGAATATTGATTTGGAAATTATTTTTTTTCTGTTATATGCAAAAATTAAGGGTTAATGTTCCCATATTTATAGACTGGTAGTTTGATTGATTAAATATATATCTGATATTTTATTACGATTCGAAAATTTTTATTTTTATATCGCTATCATTCTTATTATATCCTTTTTCATTGATCTCATAGGTTATTAAATTGTTCAATTTTATCAAGTTCATTTACCGAGTAATCGGCAGGGCGGCAATAGTTGACATTATTTGTGCGGTTTTTACTGATGTTTTCCTTCTACAGTTGTGAAAATAGCATGATTTGAGGAAAGTATGGCGACTGTATAATATACCGAAAAAGCAAATGCAGTACTTATATATAGTGAACCTATTCGACAAAAGCATTTCTAAACTTCGTGTTTTGAAATTTTCAGCCAAAAATGGTAATTTAGCATATTAAATCAATTAATACAGTACTATCAAAATAGAAATCCAATTTGTGAATATGATGTACAGATAATTATTTAATGATTTTTGTCGTTAACAGTGGTTTGATCGAAAATTTTTCTGACAACGGCAACATATTAATACATGAATGAAAGTTTGACCGTTGAAATACATGGATATACTTTTGCTTCCGATAATGATTATAATCAAATCACAGTTTGTTTTGGTGAAACAGATAATTAAAAGCTAAGCTTATACATACCGTAAATAAAATAAAATAAATGTTAATCATTAAATGATTGATCACACAACGCGTATTGTATAGTTTTTAGACGATGTTTCTACGTTATTATTTTACACTTAAGCTTTATTTATTGACATATTCATACGTTAATTATTATTTAGGGCATTAATATTATGAATCCAATATAACTTCACTCTGATAAAATATATATGCATATTTCAACTGGGTTGTTTACTTAATTCACATTTCTGTGATGTTTATAAAATATTAAAGTGGTTTACAAATATATCATAATACTATATCACCAATTACTTCGATACTTCTGCAAAGCGTGAGTCAACTTCTTGTAAACAGAAAGGGGCATGTTAACCTTTTCACTCCTTCTTTTGTGATTGAAAATCATTATTACACTCTTAGTATATATAGACATAGTTATTGTACCACTTTTATAGCTAATATACCTCGTAAAAGTCAAGCGTTCACATAGATGAGTGCTTCGATGGTATGGAATGTTAAGACACGTGTTTGTTTGTCTTTTATCCAGAAAACTGAATTTGTCGATATTTTTAACCATTTGGAACTTTATGTATTGCCTCGGTAATATCTGCTTAATTATAATGAATGTTAATTTTTATGAATTAGCGTAATTAGGGATGCACAATAAGAAATGAAATGATTTTTAAATGATTAGATTTACTTTACCGGTTGTAGTTACACTTCTAAGAAATTCTTCACAACCTAAAGAAACCTTCCAACCTAAAACTTATATTTGTAGTGTATAATTTTACATTACCATGTACTAGAGCGCTTTCAATCTTATTAGATCTCTTCAGTAGTATGTATTATGTTAGTTATATAATTTTTTGATAATAGTTAGAAATATAAGCTGGATAATTTTAACACAAACTTTTTATCAAAATCATATAAATGAGTATTGCGCAACATATTTAATTTATTAAAATATTTAATATCATAACTTCTCCAATCCATAAATTGAAATTCAAATATTAATTATAAATAATATATGATTCATCAAATTCATAACAATATCCATTATCATACTTAATATACTTTGCATAAATTATTGTGTAGTCCACGGACATATCGTGTAATGTTATATGTTAATGGATATTAAAAATAATTTTTATTAAAAAATAACGCAGGTTGAAGACATCAATGAATCATCTATTATTTATAATGAACTTTTGAATTTCAATTTATGTAATAAAATTTCATAGTTATATGATATTAAATATCTAAAGAAATATATAGCGTAATATTCATTTATGTCATTTCAATGAAAATATTATGTTATAATTATTATTCAGCTATTTCTAATAATATTATTTAAGTAACAACTTGAGTATTTAAGCACTCTATCTATTACTTAAAAAAGTGAAATTATTCATGATAAAAATAATTTTATTATATAAATATTAGTGCTATGTTAGGTCCACATATTTATATTTTACACAATTTAACCTATTTAACTTAACTTTATGTATTATTTAATTAGTTTAATCTATTCTAATGTATGTAATGTGTTTCAGCCTAATAATGAGTAGCTTTTTGTTGTGGAATACGCGTACTATAATACAATAATTCATACAAAATATACCTATATTTGAATAAATAAATCGCGAATTGTGATATTCTAAGTATAATGATTGGATATTAATTATCATCTTTGTTTGAAAAATACCACGGGTTGAAGAAAGACATCATTGAATCATATTATAGTATTTTTAATGAATATTTGAAGAAATATTTAACGTAATACTTTTTATATATTTTGATGAAAAGTTTGTACGTGTTATAATTACAAGTTGCCAGATATCCGGAATTTGTCCATATTTTATTTTTATAACACTTCGTATAACACTTTAATGAAATTCCGTAAAAAGGTTTGGAATCTTAGTTTACATCAATGTAAAAAAATTTGAAGTGGTTTTTTATTAATCCAAAAATAATATTTTTTTAAAATTTCCTCGGTAAGGTCGAATATATAATGCTTAGATTGCTTACTGAATGCTTCTCATATATTTTTAAAGTTCCTAGGTGTTTTTGCGCTGAAGAAGTCTTTAGTTTCAATTATGAAAAGCGTGGGAACCCTATCGTGTCATGGGTTGATTCTCTGGTACAGTCCCGAATTAGACATTTTCGAGCATCTTGGAAATGAGGTAATATGCCCTGGATTTCAAACGTTAAATTATGAAATAATCGATATTAAATTTAGAGCAAGGGTACAGCGATGTTAGTGCATTTTTAATTTGCTTCATGCAATTGTGGTGCTGTATATTAGTCCAATGTACCGCAATGGCCTATTTACAGTTTGCGTAACTATCCATTTTTGGGGGAGTTTCTCCGGGGCATTCCGAATTTTAGGATATTTTCGAGCGTCCCTTTCCAGAAATTAGGTAAATGTCGTGGATTTTATGTTTTCAATTATGAAAAATTTAGTTGTATATTTGGATGAAAATGGAACAAAACATCGTTCAATTGCGTTTTTATTTATTGCTGTTATATTCTTGCAGTAAGAGTACAAATATCTGTATCGAATTTTTACTTTGGTTCTTGCAGGTGTGGTGCAGTTCAAAAAGCCAAACCACCACAATTGCCTATTTACAGTTTAGGAAATTAACTACTTTTGGGGGGGATTTAGCCCCACTAAAGCCTCACTGGGGGCTTTGTCCCTGGACCCCGCAGGGTGCTATTCCCTCAGACTCGAGAATTATAGCGCGTTTTGCCCCGCGCTTTCTTGCACCCCTCATTTATCCCAAATTCTGCTTTCGGGAGATTAGCAGCCAGTGTCCGGAATTGTTTTGAAATTGTTCTAGCAACATTGTAATTATTTAGCTATTTCTGCAATTACCAAGTAATTATACATACTACTGATGAGATCCAATAAGATGAAAAGCGTTCTATTACTTACATGTATGGCTATTTTTACGATAAGGTAATTATGGTTTTATGTTTTTTGTAGCAGTTAATTTTTACAATAAGTGGATTATTTAATGCATATTTTAATCATAATATCACTACCATCATAAATTTAGTCTTGAATGATTCCTTCCTGTACTTCTTTATAAATGTTGTTTACAGTTAACAACCTTAAAAAATTTTGACAGTTGTTATTATTTTGTATGAATTTTCCCTTGATTTACAGCGACGTCTATTTCCCATTATTAAAGTCTCTAAACGTCACACCTCTCCGCAGGTGATATTGTCCCCTTCAACCATCAATCACCAGTAAAGGTAGAACAGCCCCCCGCCCTATCCACCAAGAAGAAGCTTGTGTTATCCTCGGCCCAGGAGGCAATCATAGGAGACGGGGATAATATCGTCGAGGATAATGTGGGCACCATTGCCGCTCTGGTCTCTGGCAGCATCTTCCTGGTCACCTTCGTGGGCTCACTGATCGGCTATTTACTTCATCGAAACTATATGGCTCGGGCGGTGCGCAGCGTCAACTTCGAAAACCCGGTGTATGCGGCCGATGCGGCAATGCTGAATGATGTTGGCGCGGAGGAGAATGTCAACTCAGGCTATCGGCGAATAGACACTGCTGAGGAGTTGGCCGATATGACGCTCAGAGTTTGAACCAGGTATCTACACACTTTGTTTGCAGCCGGTCCCACTCTCGCCTCCCTAATCTCATTAGCTCTCTCTCCCCTCCCTTATCTCGTTAGCTAATTAGAAAAAAGAAGTGTAATCATACACAAGTTTAGTTTTACATTTACTATAGAATAATATATCTGTTTCATTAATTAATTCACAAGATAGCTTATTGTGTTGATTTTATATTCAAGAATTTTAGTCTTGTTATTCAAACTTTAATCTTATTTGTTAAATTTGTAATATGTTAAAACTATCGTTTATCTGTTTATCATTATAGTTTTATAAATGCATTTACATTTTTTCTTTTGAACGATATTATGCTATATCCAAAATATTATAATATATAGTTATTATAATATTATATATATATATATATATAATGTGCTTTATGATTGATACAGTGTTTCGGGGATACAATTTTCAATGCAAAAAGTATTAGCAAAGTGGAGCAGGAGGGGTTAGCATCCTTTGTCATCAGCTAATGAATATAAGTGACATTGATTATTAAAATATATTACTACTACTGGTAAAATGGGTGGATGCTAGTATAGAACCTTGTAGATAATCATTGTGCAATTCTCTAATTTTATGGGAAAATGTCTGTATTTATTCTGTATGTATATTTAGACAAAACGAAGTATAATAATAACGCTTCTATTTATAGATAGTGCCCCTAAATATATATATTTATTTATTACAGAATAAATATGACTTACCACTCTCAATCAAATTGTGATGCTGAGCTATCTCACTCAACAAACATTCATATCCTTCAGATCATTTTTTCCTTGTTTTTGGAATTGTAGTGGCAGATAATATTGTGAATGATCGGATAGATTGAATTGTCTGGTACAAATACCTTTGTATTATGCACTGAAATTGAAACGGCAAGTAACCCAAACAACTTTAGCTAATCTTTTTATCATTGTCATCATATCCATCTAATGCATCTGGACCTATACTCAGACACAAAATGCATCCTACTTTTTCACTATTTATTAGGTGAAATCTTAACGTCAGAATATAGTGCAGACAATATAAAAGAAGCAATTAAAAATTAATGACGATTTATTACAGATTAGTGATCATTCAGAATCACAATGAAGTATTTATATTTTATATTTAAAGGCTACAATATTGTTGCATATTTAAATTATGTAATGCATTGACCTAATTAATGATAGCTACTCATGTGAATGAAAGTGATTAACATTAATTTAATTTGAATTTTATGGATTGTTAAAAATATACTATCAAATAAATAATAAATTAGATTAATGTTGTAATATGCCGATTATCATTTTGACGAAAAATTATATTTTTTAACAAATGCCTTACCAAGATTTCAATGCTTTAATGTCAATAGTACTAGGAATATTATTAATTTGAGAAACATAAACACAAAAACAAGAAAACAAGGATTACACAGATATACACATATTTAGCTGTAGTAATAGTAAAAATATACACAAACCGTTAAAAAAATTTATTAAAAAAATAGTGGAGATTTTTTAAATTAAAACAAATATTTTTAATCCTCAAACCCAGCACTACAAGATGATAGTAAAATTAAAAACGGGCATTTTTATAATCAAATTTTTTTGGAGCTTATTTATGTTGTTACGTAGGTGGTTGATACAATAAATAATTTGATGAATTGGTATCACAGCAGCTATGCATCAGTTGTGATATATTGTTTCTTAACTGATGTGAAATTTATCTTATTGTATATTTGTTTTATCAATTTTTATTTAAAAATTAAGGAAAAATAGCATTAGCCTAACATATTTAATATTTTTAAGAGAATTGGGTAGATTGTTAATAATGTCAAATACTAGGTTCTTTTTCTAGTTTATTTGATAGATAAATTTGAAGAAAATTCTTTATCTTTGTTATATAATTTCTTAGTTGTAAATGAATATAAAATGTTGTTTATATTTTTTATGTTGTAGTATATGACTGACAGTTACTATCGTAAAACGCGGTCACATTTTAAATTTTTAATATACTAGTTAGGCCTTTTCGTTCAGTAACTATATAACAATCAGATATTTTCTGCTTAGCTCTGGTTTTTTCATTTTTCGTGGAAATAGCATTTTATGCTAATAGTACTTTACAACATTAAAATGTGAAATTAATAATAATAATTATTCCCTTTTTTTGTTGTGTTTCCAGATGACTACTATTTCTCGAGCTTAACATGTCCGGGTGTGACAGCAATATTACTCTGGAGTTTCTTGCTAATTGCAATGTGCTAAAGTGACAAGTTAATTTTGATTTAATTATATAAATCACATATTTTTATATTTACTTAACAGTATTATGATTCGAGTAATATCGTTAAGTAAATTTTAGCCGATAATAATGTCTCTCTTGTCCTCCAATTCTAATTTATGCCATATTTTTGTTCAAAGTTCTTCTATTCCCGTTTAATTTTGCCTCTGTTATTACCTTGTCAATGTCCTGTACATAATTATGACTTGATGTGCCTTTGTATTAATTTATGTTAAGAACATGTGTCTTTAGTTAGATAACGTGCAATATGTCATTTTGCAGTTTGAATTTACAACATGTAGAGACATACAGAACCTGTATTCTGTGGCCTTATGAATCATTGATTGACAACATAATATGTTCCCAAAGTCAGAATATTTCCGATTTGATTATAATCTCATTATGTCAGCCTGTCTCGCATTTTCTTATCATGTAATATATCTTACTATTTAATAGCGTGCCCAGTTATTCAATGGAAGATATAATTCCATATTTGCTCTGTACTTTGTGTCCATTTCTACGTTTGTTTTATTAATGTTTTGTATTTTTAGCAAACTTATTGAGAAATTTCCCCTACTTATAATTTTTTATTTATATTGTACTCAATGTCCCGCGTGCATATAGTAATTATTAAATTTGAGTAACCGAATATATAATTTTATATATATTGGTCTATTGTTTGAAACCATCAAGGTTATATGGTATGAATCATACTGTACGTACTATTGTATATTGAGTATATATTGTGAAGTTTGCTTGTCATGTCCAGACATCGTGTTTTGTAGACATTATTTTAAGTGTGACTGTTTTTCTGTTCTATTCTTTGCATTCGTCAATTTGGTCAGATTATCGAACACTTTTGTAAATATTTTAGATTTTTGTGCACATTTATATATCCCCAACGAGTTTTGATTTTTATTTGTCTAATTTCTATTGGTATGTATTTATATATATAATGTAGTTATTCTTGTTTGATAGTGTCGGCATTTGGCGTAGTTTTCCATTTAAATTATTTTTTGTGTTTTGCACACAGCTTCCACTGTTATTTCTTTCTTTAACATTATATCAAATTGTCATATAGTTGATATAGATAAATAAACGTGTATTGTGCTACTATCTTACGCTTTTTACATTTCTTGTTGCGACTTGTAGCTCTTCGGCTGTGGGTATATTGTCAACGTTTTCCCAGCGAACCCGGGGAGAAAGCGCATACTAAACATTTCCCGAAAGAGTTTTAACAAATTTAGTGAACATGTCGTAGGCTATTTAGAGACTACTTGGAAATGTTATTATTTGGTTTACACTATCTAATGTATTCCAGTATGCTAATGTATTTAATTAATCATGTATTCTGTCTAGTCCAGAAATGTTGCATAAACTGCCAGTTTTGTAATGATCAATTCTCGTTAATTTTCAGTTACATTTATTTTATATAATCTAGGTATGTTTTGTTTGCGTTGTCTCTCTTTATACATACAATGTAGGCATCGACGATCTTTTTTACTGGTAGAATTCCATATTCACAATCTAGGCTCCTATATACTCTTCATAAATATATTATATATACTTTAAAATATGCCATATTAATAATTTTGACGCCTACTCTATAAGGAAATTATATAGTGGTAGAATGCCATATTAAAAAATAATTTTACTTATATATAATGCTATTGATTCATAATTTAGGCTCCTTATACTCTCCTTTTACACAATTTAGGCGTCTATAACATTTTATACGCTATATATTTGTATGTTTTTAATTTTAAGAATTCTAAAATAATCCTACACAGAAATATTTTTGACTATTTAAATTTGCTGTCTCGGGAGTAAAATTCAGGGTAAAATTCAATACATATAATAATAAATCATGTTTTATTCTAAGACATTTCGATTGAAAATGTGTGATATTTTTTATATAATTGAACATATCACACAAACTACACATGTAGATGTAACACTTTATTTTAGAATTTTTAGTATTTATTTTAGTTTTATTTTAACTATTGAGCTGAAAATATTAAAATTCGGATGTTTTCAAAATACATTTTATCTTAACAGTTTATTCAATTCGCTGTTCCTGATTTATTTAATACTCTATTTTTTCCTAAATTGCTGACAGTTTACCCAGAGTTGTGTTAGGTATTTTATATGTTATGAAATTAATCTGCTATTTATACTTGATGTGCTATACACCCCAATGTACAAATCATTTTTCGTGGTTATAGAAAGTATACGGAAGACGCGTTTACTAAACACTTTAAAAAAATAGTAAAAATCGTAGAAAAAAACTTCTATTGTCACGATATACTATTTTAGATCTGATAATTGTATGCGAAATTATGCGCAATAAAATATTGTATAGAAACCAGAAAATTTTGATCAGCTACAATATAGGATGACATTATTTCATATGCAAAAAATAGAAATATAGGAGGACCGACATCATATATTTCGATATATATCGAATACATTTATTATATTTTTATACGCTTTATCAAATAATCATTTGATATTTTATGTGAAGAACGTACCTTAAACAGTTATATTGGTTTTAAATATTAATATTTATTTTCAAATAGGTACTATATTTTTAAGACTTCTTCTATAATAGAGTTTGTGGAATTCAAGAAATCAAAAAGTTAAAGTTTTAATTAATATGAAAGGTCACACTTTTTAACACGGTAAAATTGACGACGTGTTATTTTCACAATTTAAAAATACGGGTTTTCTATTATTGTACTTGATATAAATTATTGTAAATTTCTCTCTGTTATGTATCGATTTTAAAATGGCTCTTACAAATATTTACGCGTACTTGTGAGTCATCCCTGGAAACGGCATCATCATGCCATATATATAAATGTCTTTCTCTCTCAAATAAAGAATTTAAAACAAACAATCCATATCTATGATCATGCCATTCGCTCAGTGAATGAATAGCATGAATTAAATAATACGTATGAGAAGAAAAAAGTGGTGTGACATTTAGAACGTCATAAAAATATTTGTGTATTGTTTAACATAATTATTGGTTCATTTTACTATATATAAGTATTGAATAAATTGATAATTATAACAATAGTAGCCTATTATAATATTAATATTTAACACTACATAGCTTCATAAAGAGATTCTGATATTTGTAGCTATAGCAATTGCTTCAGCGATTTATATTTAATAAATAGCATAATTTGGTTGGTATATATAGAGTAAATATAACCGTCCTACTTTACGAAAAGTTTTTCTAAATTTCATAAACGTTTTTCTAAATCTATATTGTTGGTATCAATATATTTGAAAATGTCATTACGATTTAAATACAAAAATCATTTTAAAAACAATAAAATTATAATGGTTATAATCCTCTTGATGGTTATGATTACAAATTTTATAATTTACATAAGTATATATATAATATTATACAATCAGGGACACACAGGTAACAATAATATAAAATAAGAAATACTAAATTATAAAAAATGACATTTGGAACAATAAATCTTTTGATAATTG
This sequence comes from Coelogynopora nodosa, assembly GCA_034780555.1. Lineage (NCBI taxonomy): Eukaryota > Metazoa > Platyhelminthes > Proseriata > Coelogynoporidae > Coelogynopora > Coelogynopora nodosa. The sequence continues at coordinate 33,556 of JAUZND010004787.1, forward strand.
TCACGTACAAATCCAGCCTTGGTGGCAAAACTGGTACAAAGTCTCATTAGTTACATAACGTGCAGTATGTCATTTTGCAGTTAGAATGTACTACATGTAACAGTGGCGGATCCAGTATTGTTCACAGGGGGGACTTCTGTCTGAGCAAGTGCCAAAGGGTCTGTAAGGTATACTGAAAAATAATTACAAAACATTCCTCCCTAAATATGCCTACCCTTTTCACAAATTAAGTTAGACTATTTAAAAAAACACGTTTTCTGGAAAGTTGTTCCCTTTTTTGAACTAAAGTTTCATATTGTATTGGAATCTTTCAGGTAAGCATAACTTCACCTACAACGTACATATAACTATATACCACATGATGTGTAGTATGCATCCCTACTATCACATTTTTATATCATGAATTAATAACGCATTCATATGACTATAGTCAATTAGGCGTCAATGTAGTATTTATTGGTAGGTATAATATTACAATATAACATTGCAAACTGCTAATTACGAATAATAAGTTTACTAGCTTAATGCGCAGCTTTCTAGAAAATGAATTTTTATCTAGTCTAACTTTATTTGTGAAAGGGGCACAGCTGATTCAGTAGAACGGAGGGGGGTGATTAGTCACCCTAGTCACCCCCTGGATCCGCCCCTGATATAGAAACATACAGAACCTGGATCCTGTGGCCAAGTCATAATATTGGCAGAATATTTGACAACATAACATGTTGCCAAAGTCAGAATATTTCCGATTGGATCATAATCTCATTATGTCAGCCTGTCTGGTATATTTTCTTATGTTATAATATCTTACAATTTAATACTTAGCGTGCCCAGTTATGCTATGGAAGATATAATTCCATATGTGCTCTGTAGTTAAATTAAATCGAATTCGAAAAATAAACTATAAACATGTAACATAAAAGGATAAGTAATAAGGGTTGTAACATATATGGGTTAAAAGGGTTTAATGACGTGAACAGAGTACGTACACACATTTTGTAATTAACTTTTAATCAATAATAAATAAATGCAATTAGTCTACTTTTAGTAGCATATTAATAAATATAAATATATAAGTTAAAATGAATAAATTAAAGAGTCCTATATATTATAGGCCACATCGAAAAAAAACAGGTGTTTGTAACTAAATGTAACAAGTAGGGCCTATATGATAAGCCTATATGATTATAATTAGCCAAAAATATTATATTTATAAATTAAACTATTTTAACGGTTTCTAACATTGATAGGAATGAGATCGTATGATTTCATTATAGGAATGATTTCATCGTATGAGAATTAAATATATATATAATTATAATGAGTCAATAATAATAATTCGAGAAGTTATTTGAATTATTCAATAAACTGGGTAATATAGAGTTGTATGTATAACAGTTGTAAACAAAAAAGTAGGCATTGTAAAATGTAAGTAAGTCATTATATGATCAGGTAAGTTAAATTGTGCAGTAAATTTTCAATATATATAGTCTCAAAATTTAAATGTTAATATTACAAATATTTATTGTTTTTCATATGATCTAAAAATTATTAAACATACCTAATGCTTTTGTTACCGAGAAAATAACAAGAGCAGGATTTGCACAACAAAAAACTATTTTTGTTTTTTATATTTAAGATTTCGTAGTCTAAAATAAATATATGTATTGTAATTATAATTTCATAACAATATATTACTTTTTATGTAACATACAATGTACATGAGTTTTAAGTATAGCCTATAAATTGTAATTATTGGTTTTTAACTTAAATCTGGAGGAAAAACCGGAGGACAAATTTGAAGGAAATTTAACTTATTTTTGAAGGTCGTCAATGCAAAAATATCTAAATTAAACAAAATAGATTTTGAAATAGTTAAATTAATTAATAAAAACAGATGTAAGGGATTTTAGAATGTCGATAAAAACGGTAAAAATACGTAGCCTTTACATTTAAATTAATATATGTAAATTTTAATTTTTATAACTAGTTAAAAAACAAAAAGTCAGAGTCGTTCAATGAAACGAAATAATATGCAACGATAATTTGGAGTTCGAAACATTTAAAACATGTTCTGTAATAGTAGTGAAGGTAATGACGAAAACAGTGATTTGTACACAACAAACTAACTAAGCAGTAAATAAACTACAATATCTTATATGTTGGATTTTCGAACATTTAACAGAATAGAATTAGCCATTAACAGTAGGAGAAACATTGAAATTAGTAATGATATGATAGGCTACTGGTAATCGATTAGGAAATGATCCATTATCTTCTTGGTTGTCCCTTAAATCTGGAGGAATAAATAACTAGTTTTCAAGGTTGGCATTAAAACAAGTAAGTAACAAAGATAAACAAACAATTTAAAGAATGTAATAATTACTTTAATTTAGTTATAATTCTTTAGAATTAGTTAAAATGTATACATATTTTGATCATTTTATCGACATTCTAAAATCCTTTACATTTGTTTTTATTAATTAATTTGATTATTTTAAAATCTATTTTGTTTATCTTAAGATACTTATGCATTGACGACCTTGAAAAATAGGTTAAATATCCCTCGGATTTGTCCTCCGGATTTAAGTTACAACCTATATTGTTTCTCTTAACCATAGACTTTTTAAGTATTTTAATGTCTTTGCTCTTGACACTAAAACCTGTAGGCCGTAATATTTTCATATGTGATAATTTCTAAAAACTAAATCAAGAAAATTATTTATTTTTTCAATCACAAAATTACGCGATATATTAAATAGTTATCGAATGCTTTACTATATTATTATAGCCTCTTTTGTTTGTCGCACATGAAATATGTCGTAGGGTTAATAATAATTAAACTGACACAAATAAACCAAATATGATTAAATATATTGAAATGATTTTCACGATTCTTAATTCATTTCTTAATATGTTTTCTTTATTTTATTTTTCATCGATAAAAACCATCTATTTCAGGCGCGGATCCAGAATATTGTAAGATGGGGGTCTTAACTTTATATTAGGTGCAATGTTGATACTTATCTCGAAACTACTATATAAAACAAAAATATATTCTAAACATTACTATCAAGGGTTGGAGCAGAAAATTATAACTTTCAGAAGGATATTAAAATGATATTAAGTTGAATTTTGTGAACTCACACTTACAGTTAGATGGCATACACATACTTGTCATTGTTTTATACTATTTTGTACCATTCATTGGGGAGGGGGTATAGCCCCCAGTCCCTCCCCTGAATCCGCGTCTGTATTTTTAGAAAACAGAAATGATAGACCGTTTGCTGGTTGTGACTTACAAGTATATCCAAAGGAAAAAAAACAGTAGGAAAAACCAGAGGATTAAAAAAAAATTTTCAAGGTCGTCCATAAAACAAACAATATGGCAATTTAAATAACGTAAATTGTTTAAAAAAATGATAATATTAGATATTTTATATACCATTTTACAATTAATTTTTATAGGTGTACGTGTATTTATTTAAACTTTATAAAACTACATATTTTTTTATTAATAATGTATAATTAATATCCAATAATTATAAAAATAATACTTTAAGAAAAAGTTAAATAATTAATTAAAATTAGTTACAATTCATATTATTTGTTTATTATTATTTTTTTAAATGTATACGTATATCGACTATTTCATCGATAATCTAAAATAACTTTATTTTTAAAATGATCTTGTTTATTTTGCATTGACGACCTTGAAAAATAGATTAGATTTCCTCTGGATTTGGTCTCATGTTTTCCTTCGGATTAAATTTACAATCGCGTTTGCTGCAGCATTTACAAACAATTATTGTACATGATTATATAGATTTCCGTTTTTTCACTATGGTAGATTATTAGTTCCTAAAACTTTGTATTATCGAAGGCAACATAAAAAGCACTTTTTTTTACTAATTGTGGAGTGCACTGTATAATATATATAAAATTACTGTGAACGGTAGCACTCTAGTAAAAATGAAAAGTATTCGTATGTTTGTATAATACTATAGGAGTACGGGTAGAGCCGGATAGCGCTTTTTCGACCTTATTAGGTCACATAAGCGACTAACACCCCTCATAACCAACGAATATTGTTAATCTTTTCTAGAGTGCTACCGTTCATAATAATTTTAGATATTAACAAATGGGCTTCATTTTTATATTGTCAATCGGTTACCAAGCAACCACCTCTTAGTATTGGTCACATGTGACTGAAAAACGCAGTTTGCGGAACACTCATTAAGAGTATAATATGTTTGGGCATTTATAATTTATTGATTAAAAATAAATAAATATTGAAAAACGCTAATCTTTACTTTTTAACAATATTAATTCTCTTCTCTATGAAAGATTCAAAAGTGTATCCATAATACAACGGTGAGTAAAATTAACTATAACAAAGAATATGTTTTTAAAAACAATTAAACTTATTTATTATAAATGTACACAATACAAGTGAAAGAAAACCGAACACACATTTCTGGTAGAAAATGTTGATTTAGAACATATAACATACAAAATAATGTAGTAAATTTATACAAGATTTAGGCAAATTTAAAAATTATGTTATAAACATAATATATAAATATAATAAACCAATGTAATAATAGTACCTGTTTTAGGACCACATGTTACAAAAACAAAACAAAATAGTATGTGAAAGAAATCAAAAAATGCAATATGCAATAATGATTTAATATTATAAATCATGTTATTATAAAATTAAATAATAACTAAAATCAAATTAAGAAAAATAATCTTAAAATAATGTGACAGTAACTTTTATGCCTAAAATAGAAAAAAACAACGGTACACTGCCGAATGCACATTGAGGGCAAAATGTGAGACAATTCAAGAGATTTTATTGGCTTGTTATTTGATGATGATGTAGGATATAGCGATCACAACATAATTGGTTATGATAAACAAGGTTTAACTGGTCCAAACGTCGCCGGATGTGTTGAGCTAATAATTTCAATAATAGATTGAGCGGTTGACAGACCGAATATGAAAACGCCGATTATGATAAACACACAGGAACTGGCCAGAAGGAGTCGAAACTTCCTTATTGACCAGACTGGGCTCTGGTCATAGCAGAGGGACATCAGACACATTCCTGTATGAGGCAGGAAAAAATACATTAGTATTTCTAATGATATCAAAGTCAAGAATAATTAATACAATAAAGAATGAAGATACGCTTTTTATTACCGGAAGTAACAAGAAACGATTCTTCATTCAATAAATCTTAATTAGGGATAATTTATTAAAATGTATATTTCGAACAGGGGCGGATCCAGCTTCGAGTGAACGGGGAAATACTTTAAGACTGTAAGATACTTTAAAAAAGGTAGTTTTATCCAGTGCTTATTCAATAATGTAGGCGAAAGGGACAGTTAGGCCTAAGGAGTCGCGACCCCCCTGTTGGATTCGCCTCTGTCGAAAGAAGTGAAAACATTTTATAATTTGCGCATAGATTACTAGGGCCAATATCAACATTGCATATTGTACCTGCGATAAGAGCATTGTTAAAATTTAATAAAACATTACTTAAATTATTTATATAAAGAAAGAAAACTAGTTTTCTATAATATAAGGTGTTTAGCACGAATCTGATTGTATAATCGATTCATCGTATGTAAAAAGGAAAGGTCCAATATGTTTATAGCCAAATATAAAATATAAACGCGTTCGAATTGTAAAACAAATCATTTAGTCAATGGAATGATAGAGCATCGATTTTAAGTATTATAATAAGCCTCAATGATTTAAGTATATGAACATTAGAAAAATAAGTAGTCAGTGTTATAGTTAATTACTATGAGCGAGGTGAACATCAGACTAATAAAAAGAGAAGTACACAAAATTATAAAATATTCTGTAATACACAGCAATTTATTGTTGAATTCATATTTCGTGTAAATCCAGTTCTAATTATATGTATATTAATATATATATATATATAGCTACAGTCAGAACAGATAACTGAACAGATAGCTGAAACACGACTGATGTCAAGTGACAAAGTTCAGTTTTGCTCACAGTTATTACAGTTATACAAACATGATATACAATATATCATATATGAATGATACAACAGATAAACAAGTTCCGAATAAACCTAATCTTTTCAACTCGCTAAACTACTGCACTTGTATAATATTAATTAATTATCGAGATCATTATTATTATTACCGAAATTAGCAATAAAAAATGTATTCAACTACATTTAGTTATGTGCTAAATTAATTTTTTAATCTATTAATATTTTTCATTAGTAAACCATGACACATTATATACTATACTGAAAAGAAAGGTCACTAATAATATTAAATTATTCATTTTAAAAATTACACCTAACTGTAATTATTTACTTGACAACGAACAGATATCTATGACAAATGACGAAAATTGACGAGCAAGTGAAATATTTAAAAACATATTGATTAGGGGATTGCAGGTCGACTACATTTTTATTGATGTCTGAAAGTCTTCGTTATTGGTTTTTCAATCGTTAATAAAAAAAATGAAAAGACCCCATGATAAGTATATTGTATACAATCCCCCCATATAATACTAAATAACATATCTGTTTGTCTGTCAGTTTGGGTTCATGTAAAGCGGAGACTCCGACAATCACAAGCAATTGAAATTTGCAAAATGTTATTGAGGACAAAATATTTCTGATCTTAAGGTTCAAACTTTGAGACCAGAAAGGATATAGGAAAGGTTGGCATCGATTATATTACACAACATTTATTGCAAAAATCAATTGATAAATATTTTTTCAGAAATCCATAATCCCCTTGATTGAAACAAGTTCGATTTGAAATGTCAAAGCCATACAAATATAAATCCATTAACACATTCTTTGAATTAAATTAGATTTCTGGATTTTTGTTATGCTTTCAACAGTAAACCAACCTGGGAAGACGAGAATGAAGACTGCAGCCAGCCCCCCGAGCAGACTGATGACATCCCTGATGGCGGGAATGGTCACCGCGAGGAGCATCGAGAAGAAAAACCAGACCAGAGTCTCGATGGAGCGGCGGAGCGGCTCACGGCTGGCTTCTAGCCGCATGAACTCGCAGAGCAGGCTTTCGAAGGCGGATCTGGGTTGGAGGTGAGGAGAAACCGAAATCAAATGAAGCTTATCAAAATGAACTCGCTTATTAAAGAATAAAAGTTTTGAAGGTGACGTAATTTTGACAATGGATCACCACTATAAATTAAATATCAAGATTTCAAAGTTTATACGGCCTTCAAAAATAAAATCATAAAAACTTTTTAAAAACCTAAAGGATCATAAAGACAACATTTTAAAACTCATTATTTAAATAATGTTCTGAAACTACGCCAAAGTTTTATTATTCATTTTTAACAAAAATCATTTTGAAAACAGCTGTAGGCCTAGCATTACGTTTAACTATAATTATATTGGATAGAGGAATTTTGATAACAGGTAAATCCATCTGTAGACCGGTTTCCATCTATTTGCATTATTATTACTTACGTTACTGTTTAAAATACTTAAACATTTTTTGATAAGTTACTTCAATATTCCAAAACCCTTTTCAATTTTGCGTACTAATCTTCATAAATTGTAAAACTGTTCAAATGTTTTTACAAAACCTATTTCATATTCCAAAATATTTCAAGGACTTCAAGCAAGACCCGTATGAACACTAATTTTAGAATGTGTTGCAGATCTAGTTGTGACTGGCAAATTTGTAAACTAAAGATTCCCTCACATCAAATGCGACGTGAAATGAACATTTTAAAACTTATTCTGCAAATTTGCCCCACCTCATAACTAGATAAATAAGTAAGCTGTGTCAGCTTCATTTAATTGGTTGTTTAGTTGAATAACTGTTATTTTTGCGACTTTATGATTAATGTGAAACAATTTGTATCCATATTATTTCAAGTGTGTTATAATGACCATACTAATGACCAGTTATAATGCCTAACATCGCATAAAATCAGTGTGAAAGACCCATTTTCCAATTAGCCCTATATTCAGTGTCAAATTGCGTTTGATTAAGTCACTTGTCATTTTCACAGATATTTAACTACCAAAACTAGAAGTTTAGAAGGAAACTGATTAGACCAATTAAAGACATTAGTTTAGGTTAATTGATCTTTTTATAATTATCACTCACTTACCTTCCACAGAAATGCAGAATCGGATAGGTTGTGTAGATCTTAATAGCTAACAGAAGACAGCCAATGAGAACAGCCCATGTCGGGGTATAGGAAACGAGAACGTCATCATTGACCTTTCCACCGAACGTAAGATAGCCAAACACGGCACTGGTAGAGTAGCAAAGCAAGCACACAAAAATGGCGACAGCAATTGTCTTCCCGAAATTTTTCAGACAGCGATTCTTCATACACGAATAGACAGGAACTACGCTCACGTGGCACTGTTAGAGCAGACAAATTAAAGAAAATTAAGTATTATATTAAATATTAATTATACATCATTCCAACCCTGTGCAGCAGATTTTTCTACCCACCACCCCCCACCCGGGGCTAGTTTGGATTATACTGACAGTTTACAACTTTCTTTACTGGCTAATTGGTAATTGTTTTTCTGTATGTAAGATTTTAAAACAGACACGCATAAATAACTTCGATTGACAAATTAATAATAATTAAGAATAAATAAATATTCTAATAATAACGAATAATAAAGCACGAATAAATAAAATAAAAAATTACGAAAAACTAATAATAATGACGAATTAACAAATAAATATTCGAATAATAACGATTAATAAAAAATTAATAGCCTACGAGTATATAAAAATATATTATAACAAAAAGAATTTCCTGATAGACAGCTTGCAAGCCAACGTTATCTAATGAAGCTAATTTATATATATTATATATTTTTTAAATATCAGAATTCACTTTAATAAAATCATTTAAATTGGATTTTAAAAATCAAAAAAATGTTACCTAAAATTGAACTACGTAGTATTACAAGTTTTTCAATGTCATTCAGATATACATATTGAATATAAAATTAAGCAAATAATTTCAACATGTTTACGGTCATTCAATCGCAAAGTTACAAATTACAAAGAGCGCTTCAAATAAAATAATTCAAATTTCTATTTCCATTTACCTGGTAACCAAAACAAATGGTAGGAACAACATTGAAGACATCAAACCAGTGGTCTGGACTAAAAACAGAGAAAATAAAATTCTTTACTTGATAAAAGAAAAATGGTAAATTATCAGTAAAGAATGTGATACAAAAAAAAACAACTTCTACTATATTTACCGAGTTTTGATGTCAGTTGGATGACCATTTGGATCGCCTTCAATGTACTTGACAATGATGAGTACACCAACGTATGCGATTCCGGCCACGCCAAGCGCACTATAACGGACAGACAGAATACAATATACTGGTATTTACGGGCTTTTTTGAACGCATCAAATCTTTGGGGAATGGGAAAAATTAATTAGGGTGATCTTTATTTTTTTTAAAGTAAAAATAGCCCTATTTGTTCATTTGGATCAGGAGAGTATTTTTCTAGCATTTGTAAACTATCTGCCTAGCTGTATGCGAATAATATCCAGAAGTTAGAAGTCACATTTTGTGTGCACTCAAAATGTTATTCAAAGTAAAGAACAAAAGTACCCTATTAATGTGTTTGAATGGTGTGGTCCCGTATTAACCAGTGCTATCAACCATAACAATTCTATCAAATAATTTTCGATAATATTCCATTCTATAAAAAGCCAATTCTATGAAATATATATTCTACCTAGTGCATTTCTCTTAAATGTAATTCTATGAAACATCCATTATTCCTCGAAAAGTTGTTTCTCAAAAGCTTTTCTGTGAAACAGGTATCTCAATATTAAGAATTCTATAGCCTGCCATTCTACCAATCACTGTCGCTGAATTGCCGATTGTATATTCCGGGGCAACACCTTTTGAGTAGAATTTGAGACATGTTTAACGATCAACGTTTTCGATTAAAGTAAGCTTCAAGTTTTCACTCAAATTGACGAAATGTACATTTCCAATAAATGTTTTATTGTATTATGTGCAATATATTTTACACGTAAAGGTTATGCTTAGGAAAATTCCCCCCCAAAAACTGATAAGAAAACCAGTGTGGGTGGAATGCAGTACAATAGATTACAATACAAAAAAGATTATTTAAAAATAGTATTTTATGAAAATTACTTAGGAATAAATAATTTCGTAATCTTTTTTATATTGTAGGAGCTTGAATAAATATTTTGTAAGTCGAAAATGTTACGTAAAATAAATAAAATTAGGTACCATTGTATAAAATAATTATATAATATAAACCATAGAAATGAATAAAAACTTTTTTTTTAATGATATAAGCATATTATTTAGAATATTGAGTTTTACTATTTAATATCAAGATTTTAACCTATAAAACATATTTCAAATCATTCTGCCAATTATGTCAACAGCAAAGTTACATTATTTCAATGATAAACGGATAGTTGTAATTAATTTATCGACTAAAATTAACAAATATTGAATTTTTAAATGTTGAAAAGCTATAAATCATGTAAACGTCTATCTAAAAGTATATCTACCTGACATGGCGCAAAAAGTCAATCCTTTTGGGAAAGCAGAGGGGCAGAATGAAGAGTGTTGAGGTGACGCTCATTGTAAACCGACGATTCATATACCACTTGAGACAGAAATTGTCATCCTTAGTGACAAACAAGAGAACTGAAATCGAAGGCGAATATGATATAGCTTACACTTATGCGTGAGCTGTCGATTAATTTAAATAGTACGATGATGAGATCTTTGCGCCTAAATGTAATATTGTTTTAAAATATTATGTTCGTACGTCGTTGGTTGAACGAGGCCGTTGGCAAAGGGGATTCTTTAGAAATTAATTAGTCTTATATAGGAGAAATGTGTATTCTATAAGCATAGACATGGAATTGTGACTTCTGAGACATTTGTTTGGTATTTTTTGGTGACGAAGCTCATATTTATTTTGTAGTGGACTAGTTTTTGAAAGATGTTTTTAATCGCATTGTCGGTGTTAACCAGAATAGATCAACATTTTCGATGTTGAAACGAATTTCCAAAGATATATATATATATATATTTGGAAATGAACGCGTATTGGGAATGTCGTGTCTTCGAATAATAATTTAGGAGCTTATGAATTTTTACGTTTAGTTAAAAACACGGATTATTGTAATTATATCCAAATTGTTTGTTGCTCTAATTAGGGAGTTGTCAATAAGATCAAACTTGTCTGAAAATATCATGGTTATCGTACTGTCACTAGCCTACTTTCTAAATAATAAAATTAACATAAAATTTTAAAAAAACAGTAAATCATTAGCGTCAACGAAATTTTACATAGGAAAGAAAATAAACACTACAGATGTAGACTAATGGAACTGGTGCGTAGTAAGTAGTTATGAAAGATCTCCCTTAGATAATAATAGACTTCGAAAATATTTTTCCATTTCTGGAAGCAAGTGATTTTATTGTTTCATCAATTTGTTTAAAATATTTGGAATACAATACACGGCAGGCTATATTAAAATATTTGCTTGCAATCACTCCATACAGGCACTTGTTGGCAATATCGCCATATCATTGGTACAGTTGTCTAGTCAGCATAAGAGGTTCTATTTCTTTCTCCGTCCGCTCTTTGTACTGCATGTTAGCTTGTCTGACATGTGAGATATAATGTAATACCAGCTAGACTGGACAATATTGTGCATTTTTGCTTCGGTTTCTAGTATCCCTTGAAAATCCTTCTTTAATTTTTATAACAACACAGTATAAAAATGCAGATATAATGAACTTTTCGAAAAAAACATAACAACAACGCAATTTATAACACCACTTAAATCAACACTGAGTAAACTTACATCTATCCCACTGATCGGCTATAATCATAAAAAACGTGATGCAAGTCCCGAAGCAGTAAAGCACAATGCACAGTGAACATAGAATTCGTCCCAAACGTCCGCACATGGACTGCAGAACATCCTGATAAGTAGCGACATGTTGCATGTCGGAACAATAGGCTATGACCAGTAACGAGGCAATTATGAAGGTCAACAAACCCTGTCCGAGTAAAAAGTAAATGAAACATACAGTAAAGTTGGGATAATAACTAATTATTCAAGTTAACTAACAGAAATATGATATCTTAATGAAATATACTACAAACAACTATCTTCGTAAATTTTTTATTAAATACATTAATTAGCTATGTGCAATAGACAGCAAGACAATTCTAAAAAATGCTACCTTTTTAAATATAATATAGAATTTACGTTTTTATTAATTATTATCAAAAAAATGTTACGTCGAAAATGTGTAAAACATGAACAATTAAATATGTCAACTTTAAAAACGAAAAATTTATTTTTAAAATTATAGCATAGGCCTAAAGGAAAAATTTCTAAGATGAACAATTTCAAGATACACCATAGTGATGTTACACTTGTACTGCATATTTGATACAATACGCCATACCAACTGAATCATCATTGCGGGTAAGACCCCCCCGGCAGTATGGAAAGCCTCAGGAAAGGTGAGTAGGGCACCGCCTAGAGCCGCGTTGATTACAATAAAGGAGGAGGCGAACCAGTGAGTTCCTAGGAAGGATAGAGTAACTTTATTCGTCTAACTGATTAAGACCAGTTATTATCTAACAATATAATACTAGCTTGTTAAAAAATGAATATAACAGGATCACTTATAAATACATAGAGTTATGTTTATCAGGGTTTCAACGCTGTTATCGGAAGTTTTACCTACCACACCTATGTTTTAATCAATTTTTTTCAATCACACTATTGAATCCAACATTTGGTTTATTTAACTGTTGAAATACATGACCACTGAAATATAATTCCTATGATTTTAGACTATATATCTTAAAATCCTTTAATGAAAAATGTGTATTAAATCTTTATTTAATAGTTATTAAATTGTTGAAAAATATATAGAAAAACTTGTGCTAAATGGCACCTAACAAATATTATGCAGAATGTTCTACTTTTTAATTAATATTTCTAAAATTTTATACTTTTTATAACTACAATGGAATCTTAATTTAGTCACTGGGAGGATAACATATTATAATATATAGTTATAGGGTAAACCAAAATAAAGCACTACCTCGATAAATCACTACCTCGAATCTGGAATAAACTGATAACATTTAAATAAAGTTGATATCATTTCTAAATATCTACTAAAAAAAAAAATATATATTAGAAATTACAAACGGACATTATATAACATAGAATATACATTATAATTTACCAACATCCTGTACTTCAAAGTGGACTGAATGACCATCAATTGGACCAGTGACAAGCAGTGGACTTGTTTCACTGAGCGATCCGCTGACCTCATTTTCATTTTGCATTAAGACACTGAAAGAACATTTTACAACATTTAATGTATCATGTGTGTTCTACATTTTTAACTTTTTTGCTGGTGGATACGTTTTTATAACATCTTCGCCGTTAATAATCATTTGATATAGTTACTAAATAACTGTATCTCATGTATTATACTGTTATCACGAAAATAGTAATACATGTTGAATAATTAATTAGAATGACTCAGTTATGTGATTGACAAATTATTACGATCACTATTAAAATACAGTTGTAGGCTTTTATCACATTAAAGGGTTTTAATGGTGTAAAAATAAGCACACATATGAATAAATTATTAGTTGTTAAAAGTATATATTAAGACTAATGATACCATAGTATATATATATATAAACTTTCAGAAGAGATAACTAAAAAATAATTTTAAATTTTATAGGGACAATTATAATACATTTTAATTATTATAATTAGCCTTAATTAAATAGACCACATGTTAAATTCCTATTCTAAATTATTCTAAAATAAATACATGCTTGAAACTTTTATGTGGTACTACTTCTAATAATGTCCATAAACTGAATATTTTATATTAATTATTCTACATTAATTATTTTTATCATCTAACATTTATGTAAACAAAATTTATATCTACAAAAATATTAAAAAATATATAACTATACTCAAATTTTTACATAGATATAAAAGTAATATCCATAAGATGTTTTTTTATAATTTGAATTATCCATGAGTATATTATTAATAATATAATGAATATAATATAATGAATAATAATATACAGAAATTAAAAATGTACATTAAAAAATACTAAATGTATTACCAACAGCAATATTCAAAATTAATTATTAAAATGTATTACACAATATTTATTGTTATAAAATTATAAACATACATAGGTAAATTACTTACAACATGCCAACAAAAAAAAGTAGATTTTTTAATAAATTATGATACTAGTAAATTAGAATAAAATCTACTATATTAATTTTATGTTTGAGTTTAGGTAAACAAATAGAGAAATTATTTATAAAGTAATGTAATGTGCAATTTTATAGTTTGTGAAAGTGTAATTCATTCAGATATTACATGTTTCAAATTAATTACAATTTTTTTGTAACATCTAAATATGAATAATCACACTATAGCTCAAATATAAATAAATTGGCGTTTTAAAGCAATATATTTATAATTACAAGAACATAACAACTGTAACATCGAAATAACAGTGGTGGTATTTAATATTAATTGTTCACATTATATGAACCCATAGGAACTGTACAGCCCAGTAATTATTCTGGCATGTAAGTATTTTCTGTTCTGTTAGTAAACAAATCTATTTACTTATTTTTAGAAAATCACCGTACTAAATTGAATATATACATATGGCATCATATAACAAAAATGTTCAAAAACAATCATGAATCCAATGTTTGAAAATTGCTATGTTTACACCCGTCTATATAAAATGTAATACACTTTCAATTTATGAATCATAACATTTTATGGTTCATTATATGACAGTTCGAATGTTTATTTAAAATGTATTATATTGACCAGTGAAAAATTGCAATATTAAAAATGGATTTGACAGTGCAAAATGTTGGGTGATATATAGATAAATGTGAGCATCTGCAATATTACTTACTGCAAAGGAAGAATTAACATAATATGCCACATTTTGATATAACCAATTTATAACAGATGTATTAGATGTTAATTTTAGCCATTAATTTCCCTTTTCAATGCTTAAATTTGTTAATCTTCTTTTTTTAATAGTTTCCAGGAAGTTTTCTTCTTCTGCGACTCTCACAGTTATTCTAACCCTTGCATTCATGGGATATGCAGTCCAACTCACATTCAGTTTTTTCATCATCTTTTCTCAATGTTGAGGTTTCCACATCATAATCCATAAAGAGTCATACTCTAAAAAAGAGATCTGACTAAACATATTTTGAGTCTAATAGTTATTTCTAATTTTACTAGATAATATAATAGTACTATAGTTTAATAATAATAATATACCAATATAATACTGATATAATGTAATAAACTGAAAATCTGATATACTGATAAGGTACTCATCACATTTAAAAAGTTTAGTTAGTTGTAATGCATTGTAGTAATGTAAGTAGAAGTTTGGTTTATCACAGTTTTCATAAGTGCAATCAATACTACATATTTAACAGAGGGTAGTCATATTTAATGAAAAATCTAATTAGACCTACAGCAGATAACAAAAAGTTGTTTTATATAACAAATTAATTTCAGATAAATATATATATATGGGGAGTTTTATAATAATACATATTTTACATACATAATACTTATAATTAATAATAATATTTTATACTCATCATATTTATAAATCATTGGTCATTAGAATTATTACATAATAAATTCTTTATAAATAAAATTATAAATAATTTACTGAATTATTCTGTAACTAGATTATAAATAAATATTTAAAATATGTAAATAATTTATATAAATGATTAACATATAAAAATAAAGTAATAAATTGAATTATATGTGGATTTAAAATAATTTATTTATTTGACCTTGTTGTATTGATTAGTTCACATAAATATATATGATCAGTATTATAATAAGATAAATATTTTCATGCTTAGTATGGAAGAGCTATGCACATAATATTATATTATTATCATGATGTAATAATTTCTCTTAATTTATATATTAAACATTTATATATAAATAGAGTGGAAGCCGTCTCAACTAGGCAATGTTAAACACATGAAATAAATAGATATTTCCCTTTTTGACAAGACCCCCATCACAGATTTAAAACAGAATTGAAACTGAAATTACACTTTTTTAAAACGGCTTCTACACTCTGTTATAAGATAATACAAACTTGCTCAGCACACCAGGGCACTTAATTATGACTGCATGCTTAGCAAAAGTTAATTAAAATATATAACTATCAAGTTTATTTACCAAACTTATTGCATGGGAAAAACATTTCAAACTGCAAAATTTTGCTATACCTAAAAATCTATTTATTATAGACACACATTTTTTAACAACATTAATTCAAGGGTTTTCAAGGATAATTTTTAAATGGCAAGAGTTTTCAAATAGAACCAAAAAATTCAGGGTTGGTACAAACCCTGTATATTTATATACAATAATTTTATTTTATACATTTGATAAATTATATATTTTATAAAAATAAAAAACATAATTATTAGTAATTTTTAACCCCACATGATTGGATGAAACTTATTTGGAATTTCCAAATCTATGAATTGGATGAAACTTATTTGGAATTTCCAAATCTATTTTCGGAAAATTCTATTAGGTATCACATATTTATATAATATTTTTACCCTTATTTTCATACCGTTAATATGGCTGCTGTAAAATTAACAAAAGATGAAAGTGTTAATATTGTTTTACTTTGTTATAAATTCTCTACACATACAGCTGCTACGGAGTTCAATAATGCCCATCCTGATAGACATGTTAATCAATCAACTGTTTGCCAGTTATTACGAAAATTTCAAGATACTAGTAGTGTCCTTGATCGTAGTAGAAGTGGCGCTTCTAAATCTGCTACAGGAGATGACAATTCAATTAATGTTTTAGCTCATTTATTAAATAGCCCAAAGAAGTCACTAAGAAAGCTAAGTAAAGAGACAGAAACAAGCCTCACTTCCGTGTATCGAATTCTACATAAAAAAAAAGTTTCACCCCTACAAAGTACAATTACATCAACAACTCCATGAATACGTTCGTGACTTATGAAACACTCTGTATATTTTCAAAGTATTTTTTGCCTATAATCGACTTTTCGAAAAATTAAGCCTAATAAAAAATCACATAACTTTCCCATGACTATCTGCTGCTCAGTGTAGACTGCTCAACGAGCAACAACTGCAGCTCACCCTCTTCTGATCTCCTGAAGAAGATAGCATCTATCCTCTCGTCGATCTGACACCATGCTCGACCTGCTGTCCAACTTGTTAGACAAGCGAGACCTCTCGCGCGCCGGCGACCTGTTCTCCATCACCGACCTCGAGCTGCGCCACGACATCTCAGACATCCTGGCCCGAGTGCAGACTGTCTGCAGCCAGCCCGGCTACACCAGCGACTCGAACGCTCAGAGCATCGTCGAGCTGTGTCTCAGCCGCATCCTGGGCGCCATCCGGGTCAACTGCTGGATCGAGGAGCACATGGCGAGTCTGGTTTCCCTGCTCGACGCCTGTCTCAACTTTGAGTTGACTCGCTCACGACAGCAGCGAACTGGCGGTGGTGGTGGAGGAGGAGGAGGGGGGGACACACCACACGCCAAGATCGCCTGCGATTTGCTCTGTTGCCTCTTCAACTTTTACGAGAACAAATGGGTGATGCAGCTGAGTCTCCCGGTAGCGGTCCGATTCCTGCTCAAGCGGAATCCACGACTGACGCGTACCGTGACCAGCTTTGTGCGTCTCACTGCAAACCATCACGCTCAGCTGTTGAGTCCGGAGGTTCCCCTACTCCTGCAGAGTGTATTTGAGGGACACAATCTGGACCTGTTGGAGACACTGTTGCTGCTGTATCCGCACAATACGGCGGCCTTCACACGGGAAGTTGTGGTCCGCTTCATTCACCTGCTGCCTTCAACATCGGGCGACACCCGACTCCACTGCCTGCGGCTCTTGAACCTGATTTCGGTGGACAACCTCGCCCTGCTGGAGGGCAGTTTGGGCCAGATCATCGCCGCCACTGATCAGACGACGAGCAGTGTGACCATGTCGCTGTGTATGCTGCTAGCGAGACACAATATCAGCTTCCTGGACGAGAAACATGTGGCGCAGATGCGGGTGACGCTGGATCCCAACTGGCCCGACTGTCTGGACACTGTGCTCCAGTTTCTGACGAGTTTGGCGCGACTAGGAGCGGCTCTGTTGCACGAGTGTTTGGAGACGCTGCTCGTCTTTCTGGCGCGGGTTTCCAGGATTGAGCAGATTGTGAGCATTCTTGTCGCCTTTCAGGTGAGTTGACTCTCGTATTTTCTGGATATTGAGTTCTTGCAAAAGTTTTTGAATTGGTGCATGGTGATCAGTTTTAAATGGTTCATTTCCACAGCCATCTTTTTACGACTATATTTTGATTATATCTCATTGGTTAAAACGATTAGTCTATTTTGTTGCAGCCTTGAAATTAAAAAATACTTATATGGTCATAACACGCATAAACAATTAAAGGAGGAAACCACTCTTCTAGCAATTTAATATATTTTTAAATCAATTGTAAAATTGATAATAAGTCGTTCGAAAAATTGAAACTAGTAATAACTTTAATATTATAATGAAGGTGGCCATAGCAGTAAAATGAAACAGGTAAAACAATATTTGATGATAGATTTAACGATAATAATTTGGCTAAATAATCACTTTAGTAATAAGGACCATGGTTTTGACCAACTTTTTTTGACGAATTTAGTAGAAAGTGGAGATTGGTGTGATACCTCTGTTCGACATAGTCGGAAAGATTATTAAATAAATAAAATGGAATGCCCTTGATTAATCACAATGGATTTACCACTAGAAGCTGGCAAATTAATAGTGTCGGTTATCATCTTAATCAAGATAACCGTATTAATGTCTAAATACAATTAATATTAATTAATTACTTACCGTATCTTTCGGTTTAAAGAGTAATAATCAAAGGTTTCATATCTTTACAATTCAGAATTCAGCTTAATACAAACGATGAGTTCTAGTGTATCGATTATAGGCTAGATGTATTATTTATATAAACTATCATAGTTGAAACACAAGTATCTTAAAAACAACCAGCAAACAAATTTGAACATATGGAGTGAAATAACAGACGAAGTTTCTGTTTGCCCACTTGTTTTATTTATTTTTAGTTATAATGTAAACACTTTCTTTATTCATGATTATTACCTTGACCATTCCATGTTGAATAATGTTTATTAACTGTTTGTTTTACGATTAGATCTTGTTTATCTAATTAATGCAGGTAAGAGTTTTTGCAGGAGCTTACGTGTCAATGTTTGTATTTTGAAGTGCAGATATCGATAAAAATATATTCAATACACTTTGCACTTAGCTTCACCTAGCCAAGTTGTTGATGTCTAGCATCAAGTTGAAGATGTCAGCTACATTTGTATTATGAAATATTAAAAGTAGTTTTTTCTTTCTAAAATTGTTTATTCAAAGATGACCTATTTCTATATCTCTATAAATAATTCAGTCCGTTTCATTTGTACAATCATGTATTTTGCATTTGTGTAAGAATGTTTTGCAAACCTTTGCAGGTGTTACTATGTCCTGAAGCACCACTCATATTATTACGATAATATATTTTAAAGAGTAGGGCCTACTAATAATTTGATTAATTTAATAAGGCGCATCATTCTATATAAAAAATTATATTTGTAAATCTTATTCATAATATAATTGTTTGTTTTTCTTATCACGTTTATGATTTTAGTCAGTGGTACGTCATAAGACTATATATTTCCAAATTGATGTAATTAAAAATCATTTAACTTTATAATCTACTGTAAACGTTTGCTGTTATAGAGCTTTATTATATTTAGATTAATTCTTGTTGAATTATTGGCACGTTTCTTTATCGTCCTGAAACACTTTAATATTGTATAGTCTACGTTCATCAAATTGTTTATGGTTTTATTTAATATAATCTTTTTAATTTATTTAATATTTATTATTTTAATTATTATTATTAATAATTATTAATTTAATTATTTTTAATTTAATATAATCTTAAATCGTATATTTGACAGTCCGATTTGATCTACAGATATCGAAGTTTTAGAATTGGTTGAGTAGTTCTAGAGGTTATGCATTTCACATTTGCCTATTTTGTTGAAAAAATAACAACATATATTTTACAGTTGTATTGTCATCTGATTGGTGCAGAGATACTTTTAGCAGATTTATACATGACGGATTTTAAATAGTTTACTAAATGCATCAGTAAAATTATTTAATTAATTTATGAATAATTTTTATAACAAACCGTGAATACTTATATCGTGATTAGGAATGTTCAACTCAAATACAAGCATGGTGGTAATAATATTTTAGATACGTTTCATTACAAGATTCTGATCTGCAAGCCAGGTTAACTCTGTACAATTGATCACCTTTATCATTTATAAGATCGCATCATATTTCCTCTGTTCTGTTAATGTAATATTAGACACTACACTTTTAATGAAAGATAATGAGTTTAGATGTTTGTTATATGGAACAGTCAACAATATTAATATGTGCCTTATGTCTCGCATTTCTCCTCGTATTTCAATAGATATGCAGACTTCTTTTTTTGAGTATGTACTGTCAATAAAGATAAAATTATATAGAATTAATGATCAGTCAAAGGTATTCTTATACTTTAATTTATGTTTATTTTCATTGGCTAAACTAAAACTATTTCTCCTGTCTTGGAATTATATTTTTTGATGATAGTTCGTAATAATTGTTTTTCTAATTTACGATTAGCCTGATTATAATTCAATAAATTATTTCAGAAATTGAGAAGGAATCTTGATTTGTATTGTATTTAACAAGACGGAATTTTCCAACAGAAATAAATAATGTGCTAGCTGTAGTAAGAAGTTAATAGGAGTTAACACAATTCCTTTAAAATATGTATCACTATAATAACGTCACTGAGCTGAAAAGACAGGAAACTAACGTTAACCCCATAATAGGTGCTGATAGTGATGTAATGAATAGGAATGCACCGTCAATCTAGACAGCCTGAGTAGTAAAGAGATGGTCGAAGCGCAGTTCATATAGGGAAGGGGGTCTGTCTGTTTCAATGTACTTTGAATCCTGTTTATGTTCTGATCTCCTGATAATTTCACATCCACAACATGCCACGGTCCCACAATTACTCAACCTCCCCACTCCCACTCGCAGGACATCGCAATCTTCGCCGGCCGCTGGATCGAGCCCTACCTGCCTCGCGTCCAGTTAGCCTGCCTCAAGCTGGGTACCAAGGGCGACACCCTCCTCAGCAATATCCGAGCTTGTGCCACCCGTAACCCCGAGTTCTACTTCCTCTCGTCCTCCTCCCCCACCGGCCAGTGCCAGTCCAGTGTGGGCATCCAGACGGAGCAGCAGCCCGTCGCCGCAGCTCCCCCTACCACCGCCGCCTCCAGTCTGCTCAAACTGGCCCCCTCCAAGGGCTCCCTGTCGGTCATGTCGGCCCGTACCTCCTCGTCGGACAGGATCTTTCAGCGTCACTGTCGACTCAAACAGCTCCAGACGAGCTCGACTAGTGGTCCCTCCGCGGCTGTCGTCTCGCCGAGTCCCTTCACGACCCCCCTCTTCACGGCCGGACCCCCCCTCTCCGTCACCTCCAGCAGCACGCACCGACTCGCCAGCGTCTCCGAGCTCAACGACAGCCTCGACGCCAGCTTCCGTCGCAAGTCTCGAATCCAGTCCGCCCCTCAAGACCGGCGTCGTATCCCCCCACCACCGCCGCCGCCGTCAGAACAGCGGGACCAGTCGCCCTCCAGTATCGTGCGTCAGTTCTCCAAGCGGGACGCCATGAAGCAGTTCAATGTGAAGCACTTCTCCAAGATTGTCGAGTTTGTGACCAACTTTCGGGCCCGCCTGCCCATCCCTACGCGCTGCTCGGTGGGACCGAATCGGCGCGGTAGGCAGCGCATGTTGCTGCTCCACTTCTGCTGTGCCCGGAACTCGATCCACTGCCTCTATGCGGGCAATAGGAGCTGCTTCTATGCCAAGAGTAGGCACTGTCGTATCTGGCTGCAGGTAGGGTTCGGCTTGATCGTTGTCAGAGTTGAGGATTTCGCTCTGAAACTCATTTATTTTCAGAAATGTATGCTGCTGTTGTTGTTTAAATAAAGAGTTAGAAGGCATATACTATGGAACGAAAACAATGTCTGGACATTATTAGTATGACCAATAAGTTTATATAATAATGAGATCGATTTATAGTCAAAACTTGTATTTTTAGGTAAACATTTGTGCGAATGTTTGTATCAGATGTAATTCTAATCATTTCCTCCAAACAAACTTGCATCTATTCTTATGAAAAATTGATATTATTTTAAAAAATAAATTTATCATACTCCTTTACATTCTTATTTATTATGACAGACGATAGCCTAAAATCTGGTAAATTTTTGGAGGTGGGTGGAGTAGATATGCTCCTTTCCTACTACCAACATCTACTCTAGATCTTCACTTGAAAAGTATTGATAGGACGAATGCCACCACCAAAAGTGCCCATCACCAGAGATATCATTGAACCAAGGTCTCCCCTTCTCCACCACTGGGCAGGTGATGTCCATGGCCTATCAGGCGGATCTGGGTATGCCCCTCGGTCAGAACAATCCCAGCCTGGCCGAACTGCGCTCCGTGTACGAGGAGCTGGTGGACTGCGGGGTCCTGATGGGGGAGGGCAGTCGACACTTCGCCACCATCGTCAACAGCTCCTTCCCCAACGCGAGGGAGCAGGACGCCCTCCTCAAGGTAGGTTATTATCGATTTGAAACATGATTATTATCGATTTCCAGAAATAATACCCTGAAAACATTAATTTGACGATTGAACACATTTTTTTCTTTTCTTAAAATATGTATTTTATACTATTGCTAATATACTATTCAATGGAGGAGTCTCATAATCTGTCCAAGCATTCTTTGTTTTTGAAAAAAATAATAACTTTGTAAAGTCTACATATAAAAAACATCAACGCAAAACCTCGAATATAATTCTTTCTTATCTGCAACTGAATTTGTATTAAATGTAAATAAGTGCTCTCTTCTCGCTTTACACACTTCCAATTATTTTAACAATAATTCAGTTACTTCCGTTGGATTTACGACAAAGTTCATGTATGTCATTCCGTTTTATACCGAATGCCTACGACCTCTAAAAACAAAGTATTTAAGGTTTTTAGCTGCTAGAAAACTACTGGAAGTTCATGCTAGTAAAAGTGTGGGAACCCCTTTTTCTAAATAAACAAATTGTATTTGGTTATTGAAAGAGATTCAATATACCGTTCAGACAATGTACCGTTAGCCTTTCTAAATAGATTTCACATCGTTGTGTTTGCGATGTAACCTGTAATTCCATCTGTTTGCACCGCTTTGTATGGATTTGATAGTGGATGTTACCATTGTTGCTAATTTAGTTTGTTTATCTTGTTTACAGCAACAATTAATTACTATTAAACTATTTTCTGGAATTATCGAATTTTGCGCTGACACAAATTATAAACAAAAGTTTGTTTCTGCCTTATGACGACGTTAGAAATTGATAGTCAGAAGTAATGGCCAAAACAGAGTGGCTCATACTCATAATATGGAACGTTCTTTGTGCTGCTGTACTGACAAAGCAAGTTATTTATATAAATTCTATATTATACGATATTTCCCCATTTTCGATTTCTGACAAGCAATGCTTAAGCCAGTCTTAAAATGTAGATCTAATATTTTCCTCATTTTTGTATATTTTCATGTATTATGTAATTACTTTACTTCTGGAGTAAGGTGATTTAGTCTGAGGCTGTTACTTCATATTTGCTGTGTATTTCGTCTGTATTCCATATTTAGGGTGCGCTATTCAGTCATTGAGATATAAATAGTAACACCACTATAGACGACAAAGCTATTCAAAATCATACGAAAATTTCTCATCGTCAAGTAATTCCAATGCATTGGCTAATTATATTATAGTAATGCATATATATACTGAAGCCTATAGTATGAAGCTAGAACGCTGATTGACTATGCATTTTCCAGTACCTTTATGTAAATTGAAAAACTGGAAAGGTATTCCACATCATTCGAAAGCTAACAACCTGAACTTTGCAAATATAAAAATGCAAAATGTGTATTTTGTAAAGTATTTATTTTATGCCATGAAAACCAAATTTTTGCATTTATTGAAGTGTAAAAATAGAATATATATAACTAATTGAAATATTCTGATTTGAGGCAAACATTTCGAGTTCGAAAGGACGAGATTAATAATGGTGAAATAAAATATGGTAAAAGGAGCGTTTAAAGCGTTCAGTCCTAATCAGAACTCAGTGTTGTCGTCTTCAAAGATTCAGGATAGAATATCTTCTCCTCACCTCAGATCCACAGCAGGGCCCCGGCTAAGTTTTCTCCATTGATACTTTGTGATTATGAAGAATCAAATGGAGACACAATATGTCATGAAAGACCTGACAGAAGGCACCTATAGGATGCTCTCGATCTTTTTAGGATGCCCTCAATATTGATTATTTGTTTGCCTTTTTGACCACTGCGTCAAAGGTAGAGGTTGGTCAATGATGAGTCAGAGTAGAGTCACCGTGGACGATTGTAGGACCACGGCGTCCACATGACTGTTCTGCGGTAGAGGTTGGTCAATGATGAGTCAGAGTAGTGTCATCGTGGACGATTGTAGGACCACTGCGTCCATGTGACCGTTCTACCGTAGAGGTTGGTCAATGATGAGTCAGTGTAGAGTCACCGTGGAGGATTGTAGGACCACTGCGTCCATGTGACTGTTCTACCGTAGAGGTTGGTCAATGATGAGTCAGAGTAGAGTCACCGTGGACGATTGTAGGACCACTGCGTGCACGTGACTGTTCTACCGTAGAGGTTGGTCAATGATGAGTCAGAGTAGAGCCTCCGTGGACGATTGTAGGACCACTGCGTCCACGTGACTGTTCTACGGTAGAGATTGGTCAATGATGAGTCAGAGTAGAGTCACCGTGGACGATTGTAGGACCACTGCGTCCACGTGACTGTTCTACGGTAGAGTTTGGTCAATGATGAGTCAGAGTAGAGTCACCGTGGAGGATTGTAGGACCACTGCGTCCACGTGACTGTTCTATGGTAGAGATTGGTCAATGATGAGTCAGAGAAGAGTCACCGTGGAGTATTGTAGGACCACTGCGTCCATGTGACCGTTCTACCGTAGAGGTTGGTCAATGATGAGTCAGAG
>JAUZND010004788.1:0-32175 GCA_034780555.1 Coelogynopora nodosa
TTATTATGTTCAAAATTCACGTATATTCATGTATATAAAGAGAAATTCACGTTTATTCATGTATATAAAGACAAATTTGTGTATATTCACATATATACGTGATTTCCACGTACCCCTGGCCACCCTGTACTAAGGTATTAGCAAAAAGCCAGAAAAATATGGTTGCAAGCACACCCTTGTTAACATCCTTCTTTAAATTATGAAAGGCAAAATAAAAAATGTTGAATTAAGATTTTTTTTTAATTAGAATAACAATATAATTATATGTTCCATTGTTACATAATGATTAAAAAGGATACTCAATAGGACAGTTCAGGACAATTTGTATCAGTTAAAAATATATATTATATACTTATACATGATATTCAGATCAAATTTAATAAAAATGTTTTAATATACAAATTTCTTTATTTTTTACACATACAAGAATTTAAGAGATTAAGAAATTAAGAGAATTTCAAGATAAGATTGGATATATATTTTAAACAAGATGGACACATTTTATAAAGGAAAAATCCAAGTACATTTGAGTAATATATTTTTATTAAAAATTAAGGTAAATATTCTTTTCAATCCAATTTTGTATTCCTTATACAAAAACATGAGACATGATTGATATACAAAATTATTACATGTAACATTATTAAAATGTATGTATATATAATAGATAGGTTCCAAGAATGCAGTTTCACAATTAAAAGACACTTCAGATAAATCTGTCAAGTATTGATGTTACCATAGTTTTAAAAATTTAATTTTTGCAAAAAAACATTTGAAATTTCACATTTGTAATATTCAAGTATATAACTAAAATATTGCCAATATGAAGTATATATAACTAAAATATTATCATTATTCAGGTACCGTATATGTCAGACAACTTTTCAAAAACAGGTTTATTCTAAGCATATAACCCCATTAAAAAGAAGTATAAATAATACAATAAATTATAATACTGTATTATATTGTAGGGCATATCTGTGTATGATGCAGTTAAAAAACAGGGTTCATAACAGTTAGGCAAAATTATTTTCCCTGACATTTTTTACAGCCACCTTATAATTTATCACTTTTGTCACTTAATATAAAAAAATTCCCTGACACTGGTCAAATTCCCTGACAAATATCAAATTCCCTGACTTTCCATATTCCCTGACACATTATGAACCCTGAAAAAAAAATATTTATAACACTGATAGCAATCAAAACACTTTTTAAAGAAACATAGTACTTAATATCTTTATAAACATGTATTATAATGTTTAATAATGTAAGTTTATAAGACAGTAGTATAATAATGTGATAAACCAATTTTAAATGCTTATGTATCATGAACAGACACAGATCTTACTGAAAATACATAATGTTATTGATATCTTTTTCTGCCAGTTAACAAATATGTTATGAGCTATCTTCTGTTAAAGTTAGTATTGTTTGTATATCTGATGCCATATCATTACTTTTTTTATTGTTTTAGTCAAAAATCCTATTTTTGTTTTGAGTAAGGGTTTACAATGGATTTTCTGTTCTTGTTTCTACCAGATAATGTTTTTGTAAAGATTGCAAGCATTTTTCATGTTGTGCAAATAGTTTTTTAGTACTGTAGGGAGTGAACACTTAAGTATGGCAGAGCTGTAATCTAAACATATATCAGAAGTAAACCAAACATATAAGTTCCAGGCATGTTATTTAGAAGGATTTGAAAATCCAGAAAATTATGGTTGTGAGCTGAGACAGTAACTACCTATAAAATGAAGCTAAATAGTGCACAATTTAGGGCAACCTTTCATATTTGGAATGCAAAAAAGGTCTAAAATGTACTTAAATTTTGAGATCAGTAGTTTTTTAGTGAATAACATGCGTGCCAATCTAGTAGAATGGAAATCCAGGACATGGGAGTGTGCAGTTTTTTTATGTCTTTGTAATTTGGGGTCCAGGGACAAAATTTATGCATTAGAAAAGTAGTTAGAAATTATAGTTTATTACTTAACATAGAAGTATAACATTTTGTCTTGTCTGCTTTGCTTTATAGCCAGGTGGGAATTTGTAAAATTCTGAAGGATTTTTGTGTCACTTTAATGAGCTGACATTGAGACAGATGTATTGGCTGTGAGCACACTAGCATCCAAGGCAGCTGCTGAAATTGACCATAAATTGATTCATATCATATGAATAAGTTGTTTTATAACATTTATAATTAAAAGTTACATCTATAAGATGCTGGCATCACTTGGCATTCTATTATTAATTAACTGTCAAAATTTATAGTTGTACTACTTTAGGTGCCTAAGCAGAAAGGCACGAATGCCAGCATCTAAGGGGGGGCCATGGGCATGGCTCCCCTGTCCCTTACCTGGGAATGCCCTTGCAAATACAGCTTGAATTTATAAAGCACTGCTCCTGGATCCAATCTCCTAAAATTGCATACCTTTGGCACACAATTTTATCTTTCTGGTACCCCCTTCAACTGAAAGCTGCAGGTCTGTATGCTATAAACATAAGCATACAAAAATTACACCTGAGTACATTTTAACTTGGTTATTTGTATTTCCAGAACTAGCCAGAAAACCTGAACTACCTGGAATATTAAAAATATCATGTTCACAATCACAGGGTTCATAACAGTTAGGCAAAATCATTTTCCCTGACATTTTTTATAGCCACCTTATATAGATACCAGTTATGCTTTCTCAAATGCATGATCTTATTTTTTTTAATTCGATAATTTAGACATTTTTGTCACTTAATATAAAAAATTTCCCTGACACATTATGAACCCTGCAATCATCTATGCAAAAAAGCAACCATAGATATCTTTTTAAAGATTTAAGTAAAAAAAACGTTTCAGCTAGTTTGGGTTTTTAAAATGGTAATTTTCAATAGAAATAGGTATATAACTAATGTTAATGATTTATCTGGTTGATTGTTTGCATATAGGTGATTATGAACATGAAATCTTTAATATTCCAGGTGGTTCGGAGTTTATGATTATTAATAAAAAAAGTTCCAGCTAGTTTGGGTTTTCTGTCTAGTTCGGGAAATACAAATTAGCTTTAACTTGGATTATGTTAATAATAACAAATCTTCCGTTCTGGTATATTTATTAATCAAACATTATCATTATTCTTCATCTATCATGTAATAATTTTTTTGAAAAGCATGGATTCCTATACTATAGGGTTACATGTCAAAGGGTCACCGCGTCAAAGGGTCACCGCGACAAAACATCACCAAATCCATAATGAAAAAAATTAATTTTAATACAAACATTTGTTTATATAAGAAATGTATATCAATATAATTATTAAATGGACAAATAATTAGTCCCCCTAGACGGATGGACATCAGAATCAGTTTTATTTATTATTAAAAAATATTTTTTGGTGACCATTTGACATGGTGACCCTTTGATGTGACCCCATACTATAGCCTACCTAATCTGGTTGGAATTTTTTGAGTTATTGAGTTATTTCTAATTGGAATATGTTTTATATTTCTTTTAACCTGGTTTATTAGATGTTTGTTGATACTTTCTAGAACGTGTATGTTTTTGTCCCGAAATAGTGAAATTTAAAGACTGTATTTGACTAAAACTATATGTTAAAAATGATAAGGACAATTGATGTACAAGAATGAATACAAAGAAAAAATTTGCTATCAATTAAAATATAACGCATTAAACACAAACTATGATACATATGTATAACCATTTATAATATGTACCTGTTTAACAATTCCTCTGTGTACTGTTGTACTCATTATTGTTAATTTTTACAAAATAACGTGTGGAAAACTGTGTACGTCAACTAACTCCTTGAAAAAGTAGTCCTAATTTTAAAACCAAGTGTTTTAAACGCTAATAATATTAGAAAATGTATTTTAAAATATTATTATTATATATTTAACTATAGGTAGACAGACTTAAAGTTATATCAAATATTTAAATGATTTGTGATTAATTCTTTATATATACAATTTTTTATAATTATATATCTTTGATAATGCCCCAATTTATTATAATAATAACAACTAATTTTTAGGTCCAAATGCAGATTGCGAGTAAACCTATATACTTCGAAAATATTAAAAAGCAATAACATAATTTTTGGTTTGTTTGTATAAATACTTTCTATATCTGTCTGTTGTTCTCCCAAGTAGTTTTACATAGAAAATAACTTTAGCAATTACGAATTTGAGGACTTCTTCTAATGAAAAATCCTTGAGCGCTAATGGGGTATATTTTGCATTGTAACATTTATAGACTGGATTATATAATGCATTAAATAATTCGGTCTAATCACAGTATTCAATCATACTGTAATCTTATTTTTTCTGAGAGATTATATGCTTTATAAAATTAAAATAAATAAATAAAATTAAGTTATGTTATGTGTTATGCTTAAATCTGGATATTTGTTTACATTATAGTGTATTTCCATTTTCGCTGAATACTTACAACTATGACATACCCTATTGAAATAAACATTTATTGATTTAGGTGTATATTTTCTAAATAATTTTCCTTATGTGTACATGGGAGCCAATTTAAGATATAGAATAGTTTGAGAAAGTCAAATACAACCATCAAACAGCTGAGACAATACACATCTGAATACTTTTTTGACATACATACATCTACGTTCTTGTTGATTCATCTAAAAAAATAAAAAATGGAATACTTGCATAGTGGAGGCTCCCGACGAGATCACTAAATCTATATGTAAATATGACACAGTTAGATCTGACTTTGAACGAACAGTAGTTATTCTCTACGTAGCTGTTAGTACCCATTTTTCCTATTGAAAATGCTGGGGTAGAAGCTGGGGTATATTCTAGAAGTTGTACGTACAACTGTTGTTTATTGCTAAGAATTAAAGATAGTTGTTTTCTTTTACCGTTCCATATAAAACTAAACCCTATGAAGAAATGACTCCATAAACAATAGTGTCATTATACTTGTTTAAAGTTCAGTTTCAAGTATTGAAAGGAGTGAATTGACATCCGACCAACAGATACAGATACTTTTAACGTGCATTGATAATTTAAAATTGCAGCCTATTCAATCCACGCAATTTTATTAATAATGTTAGAATTTATTTTGTAAACTGACTTACAGTATATTTAAATCATCCACAAGCAAAATTATTCGTAGGATAAAGTTTTATATTGAAAACCATGCATTATAATAAGCTACGTCGAAATGAGGTTCATAATATATTTTAGAAAATTAGTAATTTCTCTAATATAACATTTACAAATAGAAAAATAATGATAAGTTATAATTACGTTTGTTATGTGTAATATAAGAAACGTTTATCATTATACTAGTTAATTAAAACAGATCAATAGTAGAGAGATCGGATGAAACAAATGAACTTAGTACCTACCTAATATAAGTTTCACATCAAGTTCCCATTTTTGAAATAAACAGATGACAGCACTATATAGTGTTCTGCAGTAAATTAAATTATGTACAATTTTTAATTTTATTTAAAACATATAAACTGATTTATAACTTTTAAATATAAATATACTTGTTTAAATACATTACAACGAAATTGATAATGTATTTAACACAACCTTTTTATTAAAATCCACAGTTTGATAACAAATGAAGTATAATAAATGTGTTTATAAACACACAAAAAGTATAAAAAATAATAAATTGAATTCATAGTCGACTGGTTTATTTCGAATCACTTGATATTTTCTGATTTGGTCTAGAAAGAAAGTACATACTAATCTTAGACATCGAAGGGTAAACATTTGAGAACTTTACTTGACGCAGCATTTACTTCTCGAAGACTATTATAGACGTGTATTGTATTTAAAATTCATACTACATTAAGAATATATTATAATTTTTACACGGACACCAACAATTTCATCAGTTTAAACATAACTCAAAGAGCTCAAATAAAACAACTGATGTAAGTTTAAAAAATGTAATTAAAAAACAAGTAAATATAATAACTGTAATAAAAGATAACTGTACATATTAATTACACTTTTGGTCACAATTTGTCACAATTGAGTCACAATTTGAAAAATATAATACCATATTGTTTACTTAAGGGTTTAAGTTAGATAACAGAAAAATAACTGCATCTTAAAAACATACATTATATAATTCTAAGAATATTACGAATAATACCTCCTTAACAGTATTTCATATTCAAGATATTATACTTTGAAACATTGATAATGAACAATAAGTATACTCGCTGTTCACCTTTATGTGTATAGAGCATCAAATAGCCTGTCAAATAAAACGGCAAAAAAGTACGATTACCAAATTTGGACAAAAGAAATGAATATGACAGTTGTTTACAGAATATTAACTATTAACATTAATCTCATGATGATATCTTATATTATTTTTATATCATATATAAAAAAGTGCTTTGATTTAAATGCTTGCATGAAAAAAGTTACAATACTTTTGAAAGCTATATAAAATATATAGTAATGAAAGAATATGCGTCAGTTAATAACATGTTCACTCCGATAATGTGTCCATCATGGCCTCATCGTCGATATAATTTGAACTCGAAGGAATATTCAAATTAACCTGCTCTGTGGAAGATAGAGGAGACACTGATTGCAGGATGGGTTTTATACACCTAGAAGGAAGATGAAAAGTTTATATCATTCATAGCAATTAATAATATTGAACAGTATAGTAATGACCTCTACTGCTCAGTTTATCTATATTAACTAATTCTGCATTAGTTAGCATTATACAATATCAATGAAGTCAGTTATTTGTGACATAAGAATTTCGCCATCTTACATTTTCAAGTAATTATAGATAATCCAAATGTCACTAAACCTATAAATGAAACAGAATTAAGTTATTCGATATCTAGTCAACAATTTCAAGAAGTTTTTCTATATAATTTATTTTTAATGTTATTTCTTCAAAATGTCATTTCTTCATATTCTTCAAAATGATCCAATAGTATACGGAAATTAGTAAAAGTATGCATGCACCTTTATTTTCGAATTGATCAACAAAAAATTTCCATTGCGTATTTTTGACGAAAACATTTACGTAATCGGACACACATATATGGGTGGTATGCAAGAAAAGTATATACTAGCTATTATGTGATAGCTAGTACATGATAGGTATTACATGATAGAGCAAGTACACACTAGGTGAGTTGATGCAGGAAAATTGTGTAGTATATAATAGGTCTAGTACGTAATAGCCTATTAAATAGTCGAATGTAGGTTATAATAAACAATCGATTAAGGTTTCTTGTTACATTATGATTGGTTGGTTTACACATAACTAATTTAGCTTGCCTTTAAATCGTGTATAATTAACAACATGGATTCCTTAGAAGAACGTGAATTTTTAACACTAATAAGTGATAACAAATCCGTTTTGATTAAAGATGGAAGCAAGGATAGTCAAAACAAAAGGAAGCGAGCTTGGGATGAAATACAATCGCAATGCATCACCAATACCGGAAAATCTGTTGAGGTTAAGGCATTAAAAACAAAGTGGAACAATATTCAAGGACGCATCAGGAACAGGTGGTTGGCTAGCAACAGCAACATTTTCAGAAAATGATCAGTTTGCAATTAAAATAATGGGTGAAGACAATCCAAAGTTAACAATGATTCCATTCGCTAAAGAGAACAGTAGAACAGTGAGTAGCAATTGAAATGAAGATACAGTCTAACAATGATGAAAAAGATGACACAGACGATAATTGTACTATTACTAAAAGTCCATCTTGTTCAAAAATTAATTCATCCCAATCCACGAAATCAACTTCTTTCAAGAAAAACAAATATGCAGACGATTTACAGACAGAGGTTCTATTGTTAGAAAAAGAGAAACTACAACTAGAAATATTATACTACAAAAAAATTAACTTTCCTAATACTGTCACTGATCAAATTACTCAAACAGAGCTATTAGAATGTGTTTACTCACCGACTTATCAAACTTTTCATAATGTTTTGCAAGGTTTTAACTAACAAAACTCATAGATATTGTAAATCATTTTGTGCAATTTTGACAGACAAAGTAACTTTCTAGTTTTCTACTCATTTTCATACCCCTTTAAACAATACCTGTTTTTAAGACAGAGAGCAATTGAGCTACCTATAGTTTTATTGTGTTATTCTATGTTAGTATAATGTATTACCTATTCTATGTTAGTATATTGTATTACTTATGTTTAGATGGGTATATCTGTTACTTCAAATAAACACTTTTATTGTTTTATCTATACTAAAAAAGTTTTAACTGACATATGTATCGTCAGCACCGTGATCAAATGTCCCATCTGACAAATTTAGGAATTTTACTTTTTTACATAAATGGATAATATAGGTAACAATACGTGTTTTGTATTTGTCTCATTAAATAATTATTTTTATAAATGGTATAAAACTACAATAATAAAATAACCCATCTACAACACTGAGTCAACTTAGCCGTGATCAAATATCCTTTCCGCAGAAAAGAATGTTATATATAGTTAAATAGATTGCATAATATACTTAGTTTATATACTATATTGTAAATTAAATAGAATAGTATAATACACTAATATAATAATTTAAATGTATTGCATAATATGCTTAATTTATTATATTGTAAATTAAATATTTTGATACTCTATAATAATTGAAATGTATTGCATAATATACTTCGTTTATTATATTGTAACCTAAATTAAAGAATAATGAAAAGAATAATTGTAAAGTTGAAGGATCGCGCAATAATTAATAGCTTAATGTATAATATAATATTATACCATACTATAGGCGATTGTCAACTTTAACAAATCATCATTTTAAAATGGACACAACAAGAGGTCGTAAAATGGTAGAGTTAGCTCTTTCAAAAAACGAATTTATCTTGAGGTACCACCTATAATACCTCCGATATATATTATATATTATTATTATTATATTTTAAATCTTTAATAATACATACTTACAATTAAAACACATATTTATTATTAATTATTAATGAACTCAAGAAACAATAACAATACAATTTAAAACAAATAATGTTTTATAAATATCAATATATGAAACATGAATGTCAAACATTTATACGTTTTGATTAGCTAAAACTTCAACAAGTTCTCTATGCTTTATATCACCAAGGCGACGTAAATAAGCATCATTGCCATTCAGAGGAGCACGATTGTTTTCATTCAGTATAGCTTGGTCAGCAGTAATTTCAGCATCATCAATTTGAAAATCAGGGTCATTTAGATCTTTTGCGATGTTGTGAAGTATACAGCAAGCAATTATAGTAGATGGAACTCTTTGTAGTTTAATGCGAGGAATACTTCCCATGCAATGAAAAAGTTTTTTGAATTGACCAAATGTCCTTTCAATAGTGCATCTGACTGTTTTATGAATGCGATTGTAACTTTCTGAATTAGGTGTATCGGGATTCAGAAATGGTGCAAAACAAATTGGAGTATTTGAATAGCCATTGTCACCAAAAAGAACACCATTTATTTCTCGGTCTGTGAGTTTCTGATAAAGAGTGCTGTTCTTAAAAATCCGGCTATCATGCACCGACCCTGGCCATGCAGCTATACGACATATACAAATTTATATTTGGAGTCATACACTGATTGAACATTTATGGAATGAACGTTTTTTCTGTTAATATACTCATCTGGATGGAATTCTTCGGGAGGTGCTTTAATACGTATATGGGTACAATCAATAGTACCAACCAAATTTGGTACATTATAACGCTCATAAAATCCATTTTTTACTTTCAGTGGGTGCAAAGCTATAATATTTGGATATTCTTCTAAGATTGCATTAGTTGCATCCCAGATACACCTGCTTATCGTAGCTTGATCGACGTTGATCCAACTTGCCAATGATAGTTGCATACCTCCTGTTCCATAAAACCGTAAAGCAATGCATACTTGAAGTAGTGGTGGTATAGAAAGACTTCTCCCAGTGGGGCGTTCTAAATGTGGTCTTAGATGAGTAACTATATTTCTTTAATATTTTCTTATAACTATACTATTTTGAGTAAATACTTTCGCGTTCAAATCGAAACAATCTTTTAATTTCAACAGAATCATATTTTTCCAATGGATTGCTTCTGTCTCTGAATAGACGGTCTCTTCTATAATCAAATCTATTTTGTCTTCTATAATTTATTAACCGAATAATATTCATATTGATTTATGAAAAATCTCCAACAATTGTAACCAAATTTATGGCTGTTTAAAAATAAAAATATCTAAAAATCATTGCCTATTAAGCTCTAGATGTATATAGGTAAATTAACTATTTAATAGGTATCATGTACTAAGCATAATAGGTATTTAATACCTAGTACATGATAGCATTATAATCTTGCATAGAAAAAGTTCGTAATACCTAGTACGTGATAGGAAATGTATTATGTAATAGGGTATTTAATGTTCTTGCATACCACTCTGTTACTGTCGACATTATAATTTTTTAATTAAATAGAAAAAAATGCAATTTAACATTTTAAAAATATATGGTAATCAAAAATTCCTTTTTATCAAAGAGTTTAACAATATAGTATTAAATTAAAAGAGTATTATATAAAACATTTCACAAATATATATAATTTCTTAATAAAAACCATAATTTCTATGAAATTAAATAAATACAAATTATTGATAACATCTGACTACCTTTTATAACATGTTAAAAAGTAAAATAACTAAAAAAATACAATTCTATATATTATTAAAATTGCTATGGTTATTGTTCGTGATTCAATAGGTCGAATACAACATAGTTTACAGTAATAAAAAACATACCCACTAGTCAACAAATATCAAGTTGATGTTCGAGATATCACAGACACTGTTGGTATTTTATATATTCAATAAACATTTAATGAAATAAACTATAAAATATTTAAAGAATACATCTAACAAATTTGCTTAATTGAATAAATAAAGAAAGAAGAAGTCATCAATCCCTCATAAGGTCCTTATATTAATTTTAAACGTTTCCGACACACATATGATTTTTCATACAATATAAAAAATATAATCATTAGTAATTTGTGTATAACATTAATTAACTACTTCAATTGTTCAACGCTGTAATAATTGGTGGGAAAGGTGGAATGAAGGATCCCCTATTCAAGGAAAGGGGAGTTGATACATTCGATGTGTTTTAAAGACTTAGTCCAAAAGATAAACTGATGGCCCAATCAATTTTTTTCTCTCTAATATTCTGAAGACCCAATGTTCAACATCTATGTTTTATGGGCTGGCGCTCCTACGATACAATCAATTATGGGCGCCGCTTATTACTACGGCAATTGCTATCCCTCAGGAAGTTATCCCCCTTAAAGGTGAAGGAGTCTATATGATCACAAACCCTAACCAAAATATAGTTATCAACTAATCAAAAAGCTACCACCTTCTATGCATTGAATGTAACAGGAGTGTTTGTAAACAATATTTACAAGTTGTATGCTCTATGACTCTTGCAATTAGTTGACATTGAATGGTATATCGTGTGATAGTAAATTAACTGTATATTGAGTAAGTTATTACAATAGATTTTATGAAATAATCAATCCTTCATGCTGCAATGTAATATATTTCCAAAAAAAAAATAATGTTATGAATCTCGTTCAATGTTGGTATTCTTGTTTTTGCAAATTATCATATATAATAATTAACAAAAAAATTGGATCGACATAAATAATAATTTAAGATGTGAAAAAACTACATGTGAGCCGTATTAAGGCTAAGTAACATATTAAGATCTACTACATTAGCGAATGCACAAAAAATGGAAACATCTTCTTTTTTATTATTTTGACATGAATGATGTATGACAGAAAAATACACTTACCAAAGTGTGACACTCGCTTAAAATGGTTTTTCATTCTAATAAAATGCTTCATCAGCTTTCCAGACAAATATAAAATACTCCAAACCCTTTTTACGAAATCGAGAGACAATAATTATAACGAAATGATTCGATTC
This sequence comes from Coelogynopora nodosa, assembly GCA_034780555.1. Classification (NCBI taxonomy): domain Eukaryota; kingdom Metazoa; phylum Platyhelminthes; order Proseriata; family Coelogynoporidae; genus Coelogynopora; species Coelogynopora nodosa. The sequence continues at coordinate 11,994 of JAUZND010004788.1, forward strand.
CAATTTTTGCAAACAATTGCATATTAAAATTAAATATATTAAAAAAAAAAAAGATGAACCCAATAGTCTTATAATAGAGAAAAACATATTATTTACAACAAATTTGAATTTTATATTCTCTTACCTTTCAATCAAAATGATATTTTCTCTGTAAAATATATCAACCGTTTAATTGTATTTTAATAATTGAATCATCAGGAGAGGGGGGTCAAAGCGATATACAGATTGTCGATTGTTTACCACTGAAAATCTACTAGGGGTTATCACTCTGAAATTGTCATAATCTGCCTAATTCTTAATAAACTGTCAATTCCATATATTCTCGTAGAATATACCTGATAACTTAAGATATTAATTACTTAAAGTGAACTACAAAGACTATTTAAACATTCTAATGGTTTTGTCCGAAACAATAAATTTAAAGCTTTCACTAATCACTCACATAAACTTTCTGCTAAATAACTTGGTTGGCGTTTACTGAAAACGATCATGATATTATTAAAGATTAAAAAAAGTATAAAACATATTTTTCCACCTTTATATAAATAATGCATTTTAACTATGCGTCAAATAAAAAAATGACAATATACTTTAGAATCGACTAAAATCTCAATTGATAAAGAATTCATTTAGTGGCATAGGCTAAAAGCTGGTGGTTCAATTTGACCCCTATCTCCTCTTCGGCTAATTAGGATTCCAAAAACACCTGGTCATGCTAGGGTTAGTAGGACCACGGAAAGTCATAATACTGGCCGGTTAAAAAAGTAAAGCTAGTATTTGTCTTGAAATTTTTTCAGAGTTAAAAAAATATTTGGAGTAGCTATGTAATAATTCTCACTTGTAATTGAAAACGCCAAAACATTTAATAAAAACTAAAGCAATTCATCACTTCACATACTAAATATGTTTGTGAAATGTTATACGAAAACAAATTTCAAATTATTCAAATAAACACAATTTTGAAATATGTACCTTTGAAATGAAACTTTGCTGATTTAATCGTACCTAATGTTAACATGATGAAAAAGGTCACATATATTCAATGTTAAGTCACATAATATTTAATGCACCTTATTTTAAATTGATCTATTGATGCTAACAATAGATACTATTACAGACTAAATAGCTTTAATATAATACTTGTATATGGCGCAAACAGTTAAATATACCTTGCTACAATTACTGAGCACCAACAGAAACGCTGTAAAAATTACAATGGCAATTATATATAATATATAACAAATAATATCTGCTATAACACACTTGTTTTATGGAAGTCATATTAAAAAAAAAAATTATAAAAAAATGAATGCCAAATAGAACAATATTTTAAATATTAACAACGTCAATAATTAAATAATTATTATATAAAATCAATTGGCATACCAGTTAGGAGCGGGGGCAAATGAAAATGATGGATTCACAGTGGAAGATGATTCAGCAGACATTCTGAGCGCTCGCAAAGTCTGGCGCTTGTTTTTTAGTGAACTACGTAGTACAGCCTGTAGAGGTTCTTCCCTAGGATGCCAAAGGACCAGTTCCATACATGGCTTAGGTTCTAGCCTGGAACAAACAGTAACAGAGAAAGAGACTAGAAATTACTATAATATATGGGAATAAACCAAAATAATAAAATTTTGAAACAAAAGTAGAATTCTTCAAATCACATTAGTTGTGAATATTAATGTATATTTCTATACTTATTTGCAGTATATTCCTGACATTAGCTGGATAGATAGCATAATATGTAATATTAACAGTACGATAAACAGACAGTATAACTAATCCGGGCGGTTGACATATAAAATACAAATATATATATTATATAAAATATGTATACAATATGTATTAAACTACATAATGCGCGGCCAAAATTTTCTAAAATGTATAAACTAGAGAAAAGACTATTTTTCTTCAATATTTTAAACCAATTTAATAATATAATAACACTCATAACAGACATAACTCATTATTTATCCTATAAATACAATAAAACACGATTTAAAGTTATGAAGCATAAGATAATGACTAAAATGAAACAACAAAATAATTTCTGATGGGTGATTCCATATGTTTTGTCATCGCCTTATGAAAAATATACAAAATGAATAATTTTATAACTGTGACACTTTTTTAACTGGTAAATATTTATTACACCTATTGACTTCAGTTGAGTGGAGATATTTAATTAATAACCAATAGTACCTTAACTTACAGATTTTCCAAAACTTCTTTGGGTAATATGCTTGTTTTGCGACCGAAATGGTCTTTTAGAACATCAGATAATTCAAGCCGAGGTTGATCACTAAAAAGGCAAAATATAAAGAAACATTATTAAATAAACCATTGAAAACCAAATACTGACAATAAAAAAACTCATACCCATAGAATACTATTCATATAGATTCACAATAGCATAAGTCAAAACTGATATTGTGTTTTAAAAAAAGTTTAAAATTTAATTCCACATTATTTTATGGTAGACACAGTATAGAGTAAAATATATTTCACATAATACATGTAATGCAATAAATCGTTTTTATAAAACATAAATAAATTTAGAGGTTCGTGTAATATTTGTGGTACTAAAAACAAGAGCACAATAACATTACAAATTAACTAAGTTAGAACTTACTCTTTCTGTACAATATCAACGTCAGAGTTCTCATCGTCAGAATCATTTGGGTCTTCAAAATCAGAGTCTTCATACTCCTGTTCAGCGGGTAATGAAACATACCCATTTTTAGCAGCCGGATTATCTCCAATAGAATGGAAAGGTAAAGGCTCCTGTTCAACATGGAAGGACGGACTTGACTCTCCTGAAGAGCCAACACCCAGTGACATGCGGGATAGTTTAGCGGCCATCGCAGTCTCACTGGCATAGAGCTTGCGCCCTCTAAAAGAGGTGGGTAGTCCAAGCGATGGGTCATTCTCTGGACCATATCTGGTGCACAGAAACCAAATATGATGAACACTAGTTATGAGTTAGCCGTGTGTAGCATATTTGATGACAATAAGAAAAGTACAGATGGTGAGCCAAGTTGCAATTTTTTAATTAATATATTTGTGAACTTTCAGAGTTGTCATAGTTTGTTGATAAAATATATGTAACATGCTTCAACTTGACTAACTATCCATGTTCTTGTTGTTAATGTGAATACTATTTAGGAGAAATAGTATATATATAAAATATGTAAAATAGTGATCAAATTGAAGAAAGCAAAAAAGAATTGTAGTTGAAAAAGCACTTTCGTCTTATTTATTAAGACTTCCTCAGTTTCTATATTTTATGTACATTTTTTACATAAATAATGTAGAATAATTATCAAAATGAGTATAATAAAAATTATTATGATTAATGCATACATATCAATTACCAATCATACAAATTTTAATTTAATAATAAACAATTAAATTTAAAAACATATAAGTAATTCAAAATATTACCAATCAAAATCATAGTTCCATGTAATCAAATTTAGACCGCTCAGATATAAAGCTGTCACTAAGCACATTGAAACCGCAAGAACATTTGAACCTTCCTGGACATTCTGTGGATGGTATAAATATCACTAATCTTATTGTGGAGAGCAATAACAAGTGGACACTAGGAGAGATTATTGAAGGAAGACTATAACATTAATTGTCTCCACATAATGTGTTCAACTGGATTAAACCACCACTGTGGGGAACTAACTAAATATTTATATAACCTTATTTAATTATTATTATTATAAATTTTATCTAAATTTGATTATATGAATTTATGATTTTGATTCATAATATTTTTAATTTTTTGAACTTTTTTAATTTGATTGTTTATTATTAAATCAATATTTGTATGATTGGTATGTATGTTTTATGATATGTATGCATTAATCATAATAATTTTTATTACATTCACTTAGAAAAATATTCTAAATCATTTATGTAAAATTTGAATATATTTGCATTTGAATATATAGCAAATATGCATGTTTAGCATAAATAGTACAATTTATACCTGTGAAATATTTTTCTGATTATAAAATAACATATTTTTTAATTGATAATTAATTAGTACCACTAGAAGAATAAAATGAGTTAAGCATTTAATGGTATTTCATAAGCAGGAAAAACTATATCTTGCAAAAAATATGAAAATATGTTTATTTTTCAACATATTTGAATAAATTCTGACAACTTCTGAAAATAGTTTACTTAATATAGATATAATTTTTAGAAACTCTAAAATGATTTCTGTAAGCAAAAAAAAGAATCTGGTTAATACAAATCAGAAACAAGTCACTACATTTTGAAGAACAAAAATCCTATTTTGGCTTAGCCCTACACTGTGACTCTAATTTCTATGGCCTATAACTGTTGAACCACTTGATATTTTTACATAAAAATTGGTAATCATCACTTTTTATATATAATGAATAAATGATTCAAAAATGGAACTGATTGGAGAAGGTGTGCCACAGGCCATTTGTCCATCTATGCTGGAATGACTCTTTAATAAGAAAATAGAATCTAAAAAATCAAGGAAATTAAATACCTTTCCCAACTATCCATTTTTCTTTTCCTATGTGGCACAGGTTCCTGAGGAATGTCAGATGCAGATGTCATAGGTCCAACTTGTACAAAATTTCCCAATGGAATACCTGGTTTATCAAGGCTGCTTGGAAAAGTGGCATAGGCATTGGGCAGCATTTGCAACCCTGCATTGTTGTATAATCCAGGCACTGCTGGAAGTTGTGATTGCCAAAGATTGTTCATTAAATGGAATCTAAAAAATACAAAACAAAAATGAAACACATGAATAATGTCCTGTGTATAAAGTAAAATTTATTTTACATTTTATAATAATATATTAAAGGACGCACTTTCACGATCAATACAAATATTTAAGGTAAAACAGCTCAAAACAACTAATTATTAAAAGAGCATATTAAAAGGTCATTAAAAGGCCATATAATATTAATAGCAATCAATTTGTCATGACAATAATAGTTATAACAAACACTAATTCTTTTTTAACTTTGTGGGTTTATTCTACTATCAATATCCATATTTGACAATAAAATCCAGTCATTTACCAAAATTATTTTATATAAGGTCAGATTGCTACAATAACCCTTTAGAGTATTTTTAATTGTTTAAATATCGCTGCCATAAGGTCTAAGTGGCCTAAGCGCCATTTTTCGAAAATTGAGTTTTTTTCATAATTACTATTGGAGCGATATCTTTTTTCTATAAACAGTAATATGTTGTAAGCGACAATATCTGGTTAAATCCCTACCAGGACTATTTGTTGTAAGTGACAGTAGTTTTGTTGTATGCGACATTATGGATGAATAGAATGTAAAGTATATTTGTTGTAAGCCCTATTATTTTGGAATTAATACAACAATTATATTTTTTATAACTTAAAATAGAAATCTAAATGTTTAAAATTAAAGTAGTTTTTTGCTTCTCCTGAGTCCTGAACAAAATTCAAATGGCACTTAGGCCACTTAGACCTTGTGGCAGTAATATGTGGTATTCCTTGGGAAGAAGGAAAGGCATAAATCAACACTCAATCAGATTTAACAACTTTTAACAAATCAGTCCAGCAACTTTTAAAATTAATATATTATATATATAATACAACCTATTTTTTTAAATTATTCTTACATATAGTTATGTATATAAATAGAATATACTTAGAATATTTTAGTATAGACTATAGTATACTGTATATTTTTATTATTAGTAAAAAATAAATTTTAAAAAATTTACCTGATTTATACTTGATATAATATTATTATTATATTTATAATTGTCTTATCATTATCATATATTCATGTAATATTTGTAAAATAATTATTTATTATTAAATTTATAATTGACATTGTTTTATCCATGTTAAGTATTTAAAAAAATTATTTATTATTATATTTATCAGGTTATTATACGTATATAACTTTTGCATCGCATTCAGCATCACATTCCAATTGGTTGAATTTTTAATATAATTAATACTAATTAATTAAAATAAATTAATTTAATAAAATAATAATTCATTATTTTATTTTAATATATATTAATTATTTTATTTTAATATATATTATATATTTTATTTTAATATATATTTTATATTTTAATAATATTTAATAAATATTTTTATTATTATTAAATACATTTGCAGCACATTCAGCATTGCATTCGAATTTTAATTAATATTAAATATATTAGCATTGCAATTGAATTTTAATCATTATTAAATATATTAGCATCGCATTCAGCATCGCATTCGAATTTTAATTATAAATAAATACATTAGCATCGCATTCGAATTTTAATTATAAATAAATACATTAGCATCGTATTCGAATTTTAATTATAAATAAATACATTAGCATTGCATTCGAATTTTAATTATAAATAAATACATTAGCATTGCATTCAGCATTGTATTCGAATTTTGATTATTATTACATACATTTGCATCGCATTTGAATTTTATTTATTATTAAATATATTAGCATCGCATTCGAATTTTAATTTATATTAAATACATTTACATCACATTCGAATTTTAATTAATATTAAATATATTAGCATCGCATTCGAATTATAATCATTATTAAATATATTAGCATTGTATTCAGCATCGCATTCAAATTTTAATTATAAATAAATACATTAGCATCGCATTCGAATTTTAATTATAAATAAATACATTAGCATTGCATTCAAATTTTAATTATAAATAAATACATTAGCATCGCATTCGAATTTTGATTATTATTACATACATTTGCATCGCATTCGAATTTTAATTAATATTAAATATATTAGCATCACATTCGAATTTTAATTTATATTAAATAAATTAGCATCCCATTCAGCATCGCATTCAAATTTATATTAAATACATTTGCATCGCATTCGAATTTTAATTGATATTAAATATATTAGCATCGCATTCGAATTTTAATTATTATTAAATATATTAGCATCGCATTCAGCATCACATTCGAATTTTAATTATTATTAAATATATTTGCATCGCATTCAGCATCGCATTCGAATTTTAATTATTATTACATACATTTGCATCGCATTCAAATTTTAATTATTATTAAATATATTAGCATCGCATTCCAATTTTAATTAATATGATATATATTCGAATGCGATGCTAATGTATTTATTTATAATTAAAATTTGAATGTGATGCTAATATATTTAATATTAATTAAAATTCAAATGAGATGCTGAATGCGATGCTAATGTATTTATTTATAATTAAAATTCGAATGCAATGCTAATATATTTAATATTAATTAAAATTGAATGCGATGCTGAATGCGATGCTAATGTATTTATTTATAATAAAAATTCGAATGCGATGCTAATATATTTAATATTAATTAAAATTCGAATGTGATGCTGAATGCAATGCAAATATATGTAATAATAATTAAAATTCGAATGCGATGCTGAATGCAATGCTAATATATTTAATAATAATTAAAATTCAAATGCGATGCAAATGTATGTAATAATAATTAAAATCTGAATGCGATGCTAATGTATTTATTTATAATCAAAATTCGAATGCGATGCTGAATGCGATGCTAATATATTTATTATTAATTAAAATTCGAATGTGATGCTGAATGCGATGCTAATATATTTAATATTAATTAAAATTCTAATGCGATGCAAATGTATTTAATATAAATTAAAATTCAAATGCGATGCAAATGTATGTAATAATAATTAATCAAAATTCAAATGCGATGCTGAATGTGATGCAAATATATTTAATAATAATAAAAATATATATATTAAATATTATTAAAATATATAATATATATTAAAATAAAATATGTATTAAAATAAAATAATTAATATATATTAAAATAAAAACTAAAATAATTAATATATATTAAAATAAAAACTAAAATAATTAATTATTATTTAAAAAAAATTAAATTAATTTATTTTAAATTTAATTAATTTAAATTAATTTTAATTATATTAAAAATTCAACCAATTGGAATGCGATGCTGAACGCGATGCTGAATGCGGTGCAAAAGTTATATATGTGGTTATTATATTTTCCGGTTGCCGGATTGCTAACCACTTCATAAATTTTATTATGAAAAATCTGATAAAAATGGTCAAATGAAAAATCTCAACTTTTTCCCAGTCAGAACAGCAAATTTCAAAATCTGGACTTTTTACCAGGCAAAATCACATGTAAATAATTTTAAAAACATTGAAGTAAAGTGAAAAAAACATACCATGGCCATGCATGATGCAGGTGTGTGAAGACGAAGTCTACTCTATATTTGTACTACCCTTGTCTTGTCACATCATAAGTTTATGATCATGCATTACATGTAATTAAATAACTTTAATTTTTAACATAGTCAAACTTCTTTGAGAACAAATATATATTAAAATTTTTAATTGTTTATTATTATTTATAAATGAATAAATTTACTATTAGTAAATAGATAAACATATATGGTTTCCAAAGACAAAGTCGCAGTGCAACCTGTTAAATATGATATATATTATAATACTTGCTAAGGAAAGTTGAATATTTACCCAACAAATACCAACTTCTTTTAGGTAATGATTTTACTAAGAAAAACAAAAAATATTGACAACACAAAGAAACATCGAACTCCAGGGAAATCGAATGACAGTATTGAAAACAATGTCAATACCAGAAGGGATGTACCTAATACTTTAATGTTTACTATTTTAATAAATTAATTAAATTATAAAAATTTAAAGCATAAGATAAAACATTACATTACAAATAATTATATATTTAATAAATTAAATGTTACCTTACAAGTATAAAACAAGTGACAATATGAATCCGTGAAATCTGTCCCTTTCGAATAAATCAATATTATTTAATAAAATTAAATTGTGGAAAATACCAGAAAAATAAGTAAAATTAAAACAATATTTTTATTGAAAATTGTTAAATTTTAAATAATATTGTTGATATATTAAAAGATTAAAGGGAAATTTGACATCACGTAAAAACATGTTTAACAATACTTCATATACTTGTACCGCATTATCATGATATAAGCAACCCCCTAATAATGTAACCATGCTTGCTTAACCTATACTCTACCAAATATAGGATGTTAAAAAATATTATTAAACAACATTCAAAACTTAAAAATCTTATAAAATCTTGAAAAACGAATTATTGCAAATATTTCCTTATTATTATTATAATTGAAAATAAATTATATAATGATAATAATAATACATAATTTAAATTGTTTAAAACCATAATAAATACAGAAAGTACTTAAGTTAAATGTAAATTGTAAACGAAGCGTGCGTTTAACATACATGCCCTCCTTGTCACGCACGTCACGATTCTATTAACCCCCACACCCCATTCAATCAAAACATTATTATAGGACAGTCATTAATACTTTAAAAAAGGGATACATTACTATAAACAATCGTATGGGACTTTTGACATACAGACCGAGTGGTAATTAAGACGCTATTTGCCGATGTCAAGGGTACACATGTTGTCTAAGAATAGGTCCGAGCTTAACCTTGGACTCTCTAGTTTCTAACTAACAGCCGTGCTAGTCGGGAATTAGTGACCATTAATGAGTTCGTTCGGCATGCCATACGATAATTATGCACGAAATGACTTTGTATGATGTACTATGTAAAACAAATTATAAAATTGACAAAATGCTTGCTTTTGCAAATATATCCTTTGTTATCTACATATTGTCATATATTTGACAGTATAATGTATTTACTAAAAACAAAAGAGTAAAAATTTCTGCAAAATTTAAAATTACGTCCCGTATAGTATATACCAAATATATTCTTTGGTATATGCTATACGTACATACTTACCAAATATTTAATATATCACATTTAAATAAATTGTAAAATATGGGTATACCGTATATAACATAATAGTAAGAGATATTATAGGTAGTATGGTAGTTATTAACATTTTTAATTGTGTATTTTTGGCAAAAACTTAATTTGGGATATATATTAAATATAATTATATATAGTTAAAATATATCCATGTATATTATAAGTATGTAATTGTGTGATTGATAACTTTTTTAAAGAATATATTGCAGAATCTTTTGAATATTCAACCGTGCATTATTGTAATACATTGTTTGACACAATATGGAATAAAAAGATGGCGATGGTTTTATATGTAAGAAGCAGCTAATATTTAACACTAAAAGTTTAAAGCTGTCAATTGAGCGAAAAACTTAGTTTGAATTTTTATAGATCAAGCACAAAATTGCATACTGCTGGAGCAATAAGATGAAAGATGTGTGCATTGCATGTTGGAATAATTTGTAGCTGGTACGTATTCTTTTCGGGTGTGCACAACATGTATGCTCATATATTTACAAGATATAACTACAGACATATATACGTCTATTATTGTTTACTTCCTAAAATTGCTTATCATTGTATATTTGTATTTTATATTTTGTCAGAAACTTGAGCCCAGTTACATTCGGCGTTCCCAAAAGAGCCAAACCGATACGCTCACTATTGAGTGTCTCTTACTGGGCCCACTTAAAAAAGTCCACAAAGCGCAATCAATAAATGCGTCAATGGTACTATTGTCACCGACACACTGCTCATCATAATTCGATACAGTAAAAAAATAGTCAAGGAACAATGGATTTTCACCTCCAAAAACCTGTATTGTGGTATAATCTCAAAAATACAGCCAAAAAACCCAGCAAAATGTTAATTTAATCCGTATCCTCAATCGTACTGTCATGAAATCTAATCTGAGAAAATTTGATAGCGCCCCATTTTAATTACTGATCTACTACGAATCTCCCCTTTACCACGGCTCGATAAAAATAATTTGATGCAGAACTGAACAAAAAAACTATTAATCATAATGATAAATTAGATATCATGATAAAATCATGATAAATCAATCTTATCAAATCATATGTGACAATCTTAGCAAATTTTATGTAACAATCTTATCAAATCATATGTGAGCCAAACTGCGACAAACAGATATATACCTGATGCTACCAAACTTCGACTACACCTGTCAACAAAAATCTAATTAATGGCGGCTCTAAATAATACTAACAGATATTAAAAGAGCGTGTGGCTGCTTGCAATACTCAGAAGTGGACGTCGATCAAACTTCCCATTTTCCAAATTCGTTTATTCCTGACATATCGATACGTTTTATACCATAAAATAATTTAACTTTTTCTTGACATCTCATGTATTCAAATCTTTTTACTGTCATATGTAGTCTTTATATTTTCATTTATATAATTTAATTTGTTTTCTTCAAATTATATACTGTAAATGATTAATTTCCGTTTCTCAATTTTTCAAATAATTTGCTAAAATATTAATATTGCATATATACAATAGTATCTAATATTTAGTAAATAATTGAATAAATACGGATTTGGCAATATAGTTACTTTAAATAATTACCTGTCAATTGACTGGCCTGGAATTTCTACTTATAGAAAAATTCGGAACCTGTGGCGCAATTAAATCTATTCTTTTCTACTACGAAAGAAAATATCATAAATATGGTTGTTTCTTACTAACAATGGAGTGGAAATAATAGTTCAACTCATGAAACTTGTTTTCTTAACGCAGGTTATAATATTGTATAATATTACCTGTCTGTTGTTCATAGTTAGTGGAAATACATTTTGCTTTTGTCATGTTGAAGCACAATAATTTTATAGTTATTAGCAACCAAGAGCATTTGTAAAGAATTTTCTATTTTAGTTTTTAAAAATATGTATTATTTATTGTATTACTATTAGTGATATATTGAAAAATTATGATAATATTTGATTATAATATCTGCAACTATAAGCTATTTAAAAAAAGTGATTTGTTTGGACCTGGCTACCGCTGTAGTTGCATTGAAAAGCATTACAATATAAAAATTTAAAACTAAATAAAAATAAATTCAATATAACACTTTTATAAAAACAATATAAAATTTCCTTCAATGTTCCTGCACAAAATCAATATGTGAAGATTTCCTATTTTATAATATATACGAAATGGCTAGTTGTGATTGAGCTATTTTCGCAGCACCCTATACAGAACAGTTAGCTTTATTATAGTGTATTAAATACTATATTGTATACTACATAACACTATTTATTATACTATAAGATAATTGATTCCAGTAAACATTGATTAGTATTCTGATTTATACTACTTTGCGAAATATATTATATCCAAATGCAAAAATCCTAGAATAAAGTTTGCAAAATAATATTAACAAGTCAACATACACAATTTATTAATTTTGTTAATCAAAGAAAGACGTCACAATATGTTGGTGTCTGTATCCATTAAACGACAGGCTCCTCATATAACAAAGACATATTATTTATATATAATTATACGATCACACTATTCTTACATAGTTCAATGTACAGAATCGATAAAAACAAAAAAGATGCGGGTAAATGGCATTTGGAAGAATAGCAATTCTAAACAATATATGCTCAACATACAAAACTGTAATGCTCATTTTTCGTTGCATATATGTGCATACTGATTTTATTTATGAAAGTGAACAAACACACTCTCATAATATATAGACGCAAATTGTGTACACACATTATCAATATGAAGTATTAAAACAAGTATTTTACGTATTGTATTTATAGTGTGAATAATACAGTACTATATATTAAGAATTATACGCAATGTTACATGGAATGAAGTACAATAAGTATCTTACACAATTATAATCATACTTTGAAATATATAACAAATTAAATAACATGATAACCCATATTATAAGAAGCATAAAATAGTAATTTAAACTATTTCACGAGACCGTTAAAATTAGAAAAAATGTATAATTATTGAAAGAACTTTAAAACAATTTACTTTGTAGATTTTTGTAATTTATAATATAATAAATAAACTCAATTTTATTTTGAACAGCTCGAAGTATCACTATAGACAATATAAGAACCTAAACAAATTATTTTGAGCTTGAAGTTAGGAAACTTTTATAAAGAAAACAATATGTTTAAATAGTGTAGCATATAATTATAAGTGCACGTAGTAATATATATTTATTGTAAGTATAGGAATAATTATAAAGTAAGGGGATCAATCAGACAATTTATTTAATAAATTAATGTCTGTTTAAACAAATTTATAATATTTAAAATTAAAACAAATTTATTGGACATTCACACAGGTGTTGTCTGCATTAAAAAATTATATAGATATTATAGGTACTATACAACGTAAGAACTAATAAAAAATAGAAATTGTCATTAATAAGTTCATTATTTTAAAAATTACCGTGATGTATAAATATTATGTACAAAAATAATTGTTCCCATTTGTGTTACTGTATAGTATAGATTTGTGAATAAAGCACAATTAATTATGTTGTACAATTTTAAGATATGACACTGTACAACAGAGGTTAAACATTTTATCTATAGAATAGTGATTGTAATAAAAAATTATTTTGAATACAAAGTAATGGAATATATTGGTACATATTTAGATAGATAAATACAAAATAATAAATCGAACAATACTTTACCTCCTTTAAAAAATTTAAAGAATATATAACATTAATTAGTTATAAAATAGGAAATAAAATAATTCTGTTCAAATGTAATGTAATGATTTTCATAAATTAAAATAATAAATTTATCCTTTCTATATTGGACAAATCATTCAGCAAAAGCACAGTTACTGACAAGTTGGACTACAAGTAGTAGAGTCAAATTTCAGGAAAAAAATTAGCTTAGCTGTTGATGAAAATACCTATAGATATGTATTTCTTACGAAAAATCGATATCTATGAAAATGTTTCTCTCTTAAGTAGTATGCAGAAGAACACAAGATGAAACAAACATATTATACCATAACGCATACTAGGATACCGTAATGACAGGATGTGGTGTATAGTAATGGTTAACTCAAACGAAAATCAACATAAAGCCGTTCGATGAAACTGTACAATCCGGTATTATTTTACATTTAAAAAACATTTAATACAATTTTTATAGTGTATAAGTTTCAAATATAAATGGGGGAATTTCATATAAGTTGACGGAATTTGCAGATATTTATTCACATGACACTTGTGTATAACTTATCTTAAACTCTAATTTGATTAAAATATTGTTTTAGGATATTATGGTAAAAAAATATATAGAAAATACGATGTATTGCAACCTCAAAAAAGGTCAAAAATGTGCTTTTAAATATTTTATCGTTAAAAAAACTAGGTATCTTGTCACTTCGTCTAAATTTTCTAATTGCTAAACACTGAAAGATTCTTGAAAAAAACGTTTGTTCGATCAAAACATACAGATCCTGAGTGAGGGGACAGTCTATGAACACCGTAATGTAGAGTGTAGACCCATATATTTGTATATTATATATATCACAAGGAAATCGCATCTGTGTAGTTAATGTGAATGATGAGAAGTAGACACTTGCCATGTTGATACTAAGTGGAATAAGTCTAATCTGCGCAATTAATGATTCTTTGCCGGTGACGACTCAGGTAGAGACGTGTCCCAGGTTGGGGAGGCCTGATTGCTACCGCCGGGAAAGGAGGTGCGAAGATGTACCAAACGCCGGGCTAACGTGTGTCCCCAGTGTGTGTTGTACCACTCCACATTGTGCCCCCTGAAATGGAGTAACTCAGTTGTTTAGTGTAAATTGCAGGTACGGTAGACTTGCTAAACACCGTCAATTGAACGGAGCTGAATAAGTATCGAATAAAATGTTCAGTTATTCAGAAACGGTCTAGTCGTTGCCCTAAAATACTCCTCCCTATATAGAATTTAAGAAAAAATTTAATAAATATATTTTAAAACGCTAAAAATAATGTAAATACAATAGCATATTCTTGATTCAAATAATTTTCTGGATCTACGCTAGCACATTTAAAGATGCTGAATTAATTAAACCAAGATATTCATAAAACAATCCAAATACTATCTGTGAATTTATTAAACGCAATATATTAAAAAATATTAAACAGGCATAGAAAAAATGTTAAAATAAAAAAATCAATAAGAACTATATGATAGTATCATACATAGGATTAATTTGGATTATGAAAATTTTATCTCACTGCGCTTGAATAAAAAATTCATGATCCACTATTTGAATTCTAAAATACAGTCATATACATATTTATCGACGCAAGACAGTTATACTCTTAGGAACCGAGTAATCGTCACTGACTCCCCACCCGCTTATTATTTTTTTGAAAATTTCTATCCATTCCATTCCTGTATATAGGCTACACAGGTTATAAAAAAAGATATTAGTTAGGTATATGAAAAAGTGCTGTATGTATATAATTATGCATGCATCGTATGAATGCATAAATTATTATCTGACTGCCAGATATATAAAATGAATATTAATATATTATAATATATAATAAATCATCTTCTTCTTTGACCTATTTCACATAACTTAGCAGTTAGAAGCTTCTGAATTTAAAAGTTAGAAGTAACTAAATTGCTGTTCGGCTAAAGTGAGTTTCATATAACACTATAAAATAGCTTCTATAATTTAAAAGCTTCTGAAAATGAGTGAGTCAAATAATCGGAACTAGGCCTACATTTAACTGACCAATGACGGTTTATGTTTCTCATATAGTGGTACAAGTAGGGAAAGTAAAGTAACTATTAGTAGATATTATACACACTAGAACTAGAATTAGAATTATACACATTAAGCTACACATTGAATTACACCATTGAGATCGAGAATTTGGGCACCATGCCAGCTCCGTGTTACATACATTACATCTCTGCTCAGAAAGACAAAGTAATTCAGAAATAGGCTAAATGGTATATCAACGGTAAAAATACTTATAAGCACCTAAAGGTATGTAAATATTAGCCTCCTGAATAGTTTCAATAAAGTTTCCTTTGCTGACAATAAAACATAAGTATGGTAAACCTACAATTAAAAAGACGCCATATCGGATCAATTTTTTAGTCAAAGATAATTTCCCTATTGCTCGCTAAAATAAGAGTAGTATTACATTAGTTAAAAGTGCAACTTTTTTTCTTTTTTTATAACTTTTAGTAGTGAATTTATTTTTGAACTATGAATTAAACGAAGATGACGGAATTTACTTTATTTCATGCATTTAAGGATCCATTGATTAAAAGGCTTCGAGTGATAAAACTCGAAATAAAATAAATATAATGAATAAAATATAACCACATTTTATATATTTATATTATATAAATTATCGACCCTTATATATATAATTGGCTCTCGTGTAGTTCCTCGCTGTAGAACGCGCGACATTCAGGCGTTCCTTAAGAAAATCCACCATAATCGCGTTAAAGCCAAAACCTTTCCTTTAAAAAGTGACACTAAAAAATTAATTTGTTCCTTAAAATTCGTAGGATTGCACTGAATTTCATCGTCACTATTCGAATCAGCCATATTTAGGCCCTTTTAACTACAATTAGAAAAACATTTGCGATTAAATTAAGTCCCTTTTATTTTTTATGAAACCGTTATAATTTACTTCTAAAAATTGTGACGTATTTCATTAATAACGAAAGTTGATTCCCCTACAATTACTTCTAAATAAAGTTAATTTTTAAATTAATTGACTATTGAAAGTTTAGAAGCTTCTAAACTATAAAAGCTTCTAAAAACAAGAAGTAAAAACAAGTGATTTATGAAACTCATATTTCTTAGAAGATTCTAAACATTTATGAAATAGGCCGTTTGTGATCACGGTTTTTTAAAACATCCTTAAACTAACTTTTTCTAATCTTCAATGCATGTGCTTCTTTGAATAACTGCATTGAATTAGAGGCAGTGCTGGTGCTGGCTTTATCAGACAGTAAAAATGCTTTTTGTTCAAAATTAGCTATGTCTCCTGCAACCACAACATTTTTTCTTTTTCAAGGTTCTATCAATTCTTTTTTTATTGTGGAGTTCTGTTAGTGTTATATATATAACACGTAGATGCATTTTATTTAATACAGCAAAGTGTCCGAAATCCCTATTTTAATTTTATTCCGAGATGAAAAAACGTAAAATCCAAACTTTTTATATACAACAGATTCCAATCGTCTCGTTTTTTAGATTTTATAGTGATACTTGAATATCACCACATATCATCATAATAAATACAGTAAACACAACTCTTATTCTAAATAAATATACTTATCTACTACAACAACAGTTAAGCAAAGCAAAGCAATGCTCTAGTGGGAATTACACTATTTGTCTAAAAAATAGTAGTCAGGATTTTAAGATTTAACTAGTGTATTCTGTTTTATTAGACTTCTAGAATTGACCAAACTTTCACCTGATATCGACCCGTGATATCCAACAGACCCGCGAGACCTTCTCCTGTCCCAGGCAGGGCTCAATGTACACATTGTCCGCCAGCACGAAGGCCACCACACCCCGGCCCCGCTGGTCCGGGTGGAGCGGATGACGCACCGAATGCGACAGGATCACGTGACCGCCCTGCTCCAGATAGCTCTGGCGTCCCCGGAGTAGGCAGAGCTGTCGCGGGAGTTGGGGCGGCCGGGACACCTCCAATGTGCGATAGAGCTCCACACAGTCTGAGAGCTGTTCCAGGACTTCGGCGTTCTCGATGTCCGGGTCCCAGGATGATCTGATCGAGATGTATTGATAGATTATATATTATCTAAATACCACTATAAGGAAATAATTTTAATAATTTTTAAATAAAATTTTAATTTTAATAATTTTTACATGAATTTTGGACAAAAATGAAATTCCATAATTTTTTCATGATGTCATAGTATTACATGACTTGGAAGCTAGTCTCCTTTTGTAAGTATGTAATATTTCTCTTTACAAGAAAACAGTGTTTTGAAAAATCTATATAAATTGGACAGATTCTGATTTAGAAAACTTTAAAAATATCAAACGATTTTTATTCATAATTATTAGGTACGATACATAATATACTGTTTAGAATGGATTAAATGAAACTCAATATGTGTGTAATATAAAAGTAATTAATTCAATGCTCCAGTAAAAGCTGTTTTACACAAGTAGGCAGTTTATTGTTGTGTAAGTGTTTAGCACGTTCCAAGACTTTACACAGCTTTATTAGTAAAACAAGTTAACACAGGAAAGTACTGTTTAGAGATATATTTAGATTAAGTTAGTATAATTTATCAGTTCATTTCTTTTAAGCTAACAACTTTTGCATAGGCTTGAATGCAGAACTGGAGCATATAATTATATATAGCTTATGTCAAGCCAATAGAACATAAATGGTGTTTATAATATCAATCAAGGTATTTTTCAGGTGAAGTTGGTACTCCATTTTATGGACATCTATGGCTGTTTTATGGAAATGAACTAGGCTAAAATAAATATTAACTATTTCACGTAAGTCTCCTTTTTCAGTTTTAAACTTGAAACAACAAGTTGAAACTTGAATCAGGTTCACTATACAACAGCTGATGGTAAAAACTGAATTTAATATAAAATCATGTTGAGGACAGCAAATTAGGACAAATTGTATTTGATTCTCTCTTGTAATTTGTCAAA
This sequence comes from Coelogynopora nodosa, assembly GCA_034780555.1. Classification (NCBI taxonomy): domain Eukaryota; kingdom Metazoa; phylum Platyhelminthes; order Proseriata; family Coelogynoporidae; genus Coelogynopora; species Coelogynopora nodosa. The sequence goes on from JAUZND010004788.1 coordinate 30,594, forward strand.
CATTTGAATAAGAGTTAAATAAAAAAATGTAAGTTACATATAAAACATAAAATAATTTAATAATACAGAATTAAAATTTAAAAGTTTATTCAAAAAACTAAAAATATTTGATTAAATTTATTCTCATTTTTTATGTGCTAATTTATATACAATAATTATTATAGTTTTTAATGTCGATTAGGCACAGAAAAAGTGACTTTGTAATTCAGATAATATTTTATATGTTATAATAGGTTCCATATTTAGCGAACAGTAATTAATTATCAATAAACTATGTCACATAAATATGGCATGCATGGATGCTATTAATATAGTTCAGTGCAGTGTAGAGTACATTTGTTGATATATACAATATATACCCATTGAACTATATAATGAATGTACAGTATATAGTTCAATTTACCTATTAGTTTCATTCCAAACATTGTGATGCGTTCAATTTTCTAATAAGTAACTATTGGTATATTAATATGTAGGCACGTTTCCTTAATAACAATCACGTCGTAATTTAATTATCTTGCATGATTATCTTATTATATAAACATTGCATGTATATGTACCTACTATTTAAAAACGTGAGTTATATTAGAGAATCACATGTGACATATTTGGTAATATAAAGTGTAAACTAAATGAACTAATCTAGATATTAATATAAACAATCGAGTTTATTACAAAGACACAAAGACTTAGATTATAATATATTTATAATCAAATCGATGTGATTTGGATATAATTTACGATGTTGCTGAATTTCATAAGAAATACCACTAAGACTACATAAAAAATACTATATAATTATATACACAGTAAATTACTTTTGATTAAACCGGCTTTTCAATTTTCTATAAGTTGAGAAATTTGGATCGAAGAATTTACAAAAAAGAGTTTCTCGGTTATTGAAGAAATAAAGATCCTAAAGAAACAAAGCAGCGTGAAAACCCTATTCATAAATATGAAGGATGCTTACGTCTGATTTAACGACTCAGCCTTTTCCAACGTAGCTTACAAATCACACCAATTTAGTTTTGATTATTACCCCCCGCGACTATCTTATCTATATATAAATATAAATTTATAGATTAATTGTGTCTAATTGTATATAACTGGAATATGTGTGCTATTTTATATAAAGTTATTTTATATTACAATATGTATATGTTTAAGTAGAATAATATGTTTTAAATAAACATATTTTTATTTTAAAAATGTTAAACATAAAATTGACAAACAATTAATATTAAATAAAGTTTATTTTCCTAGTATTTAAAAAAAATCTTGACTTCTACAAACTTTTATTGGCTTCAAATATTTAAAAAATTTTTTCAAACAATAATTATTGTCACTTATCCTCGCAAATTTTATTGAGCCGCACTAATGATATTTATTTCACCACTGTATTATCATCAATGAAATCAATGAAACCAATCGTCAAAATCAATTGTCAAAATTAAAAAATTACATAAAAATTACAATAAAAGTATAAAAGAGGTAAACAATAACTAAATAATTTTTAATGAATACAGTAGTAAAGAAACTGACAATTCCAAACCGCTCAAATTCATTACGTATTCCTTGGGTG
>JAUZND010004789.1:0-11518 GCA_034780555.1 Coelogynopora nodosa
ATCTTTGCCGCAGGGTATGTGAATATGCCCCCCCCCCCCCCCCCGACAAATTGAAATTAATAATCGAATAGTGCCTTTATTCTGTTTCTCATTTTTAACCCGTTTTTATTATGTGCCAATAATTTTTTCGCATTCCTAATATAACAAAATTGTGCTTTACTTTTAAAATATATATTATAACCAATGAGTTAATTTCATTCCGTTAGATTATTTTTTAATATAAGGATGGTAAATGATGATAAAATCATAAAATTATATTAAATTTTGGGAAACCATGCTTTATTCTTTTCAATTATAGTATTACATAATTACATAAAATAATAATGATTGAAATTCAAATAATTTCAGAGAGATTTGATTTAATTAAAATATATATTTCTTAATAAAAATGTTCGATACTTAAACATGTAACAGTGAAAAATCATTATGAAAATAGAAAAAACAAAATAATACCTTTATTCAAATTCACACATTTCTGCGGTTTATTTATGTTCAAATAAAATAAGTAATTTACACGTTTTCCACCAAATCTAGTTTAGACGATATTAAGTAACATATTTAAATTAGATGATTGGCTTTGAATCCCATTGAACATTAATTAAAATATCTATTATAATAAAGTTGTTCAGAGTATTTTAAATTGTAATCAACTTTTCGGTCTATTTTAGTAATATTTATATAACAATAATTTGCTCATTTTAATAATTTTAAACAATAGAATTTGAAAATGTTGTTGCAATCTTACGGCATAATCTCCTAGCTAACAGAACGAACTAATAACAAAACTATTTAGTGACATACTTATACACCGTATTGTGATTTTTATTGATTATTATTCACCATTATTTAACTATATTAGTGATTACCTTAATTTTGTTATTAATAATGTAAACATATATTGTACATGTTTGTTACATACATGGTGTGTTTCCCTATTATCTCTAAAATAAAAATTGTCTAAAAAATTGTTGGAAATTATTCATTACATTTGTTTTTTTATATTACTGGAAAGTCTAAAAGGTTGAAAGTGTATAAGGCATTAATTAAATTAAATTAATGTTATTATTTAATAAATTTAATATACTATAATTAATTAATCTTTATTGCTATAATCGATGGGTAAATAAAGGGTATATGTCCATGTTTTAAATTGTTTTCAACTTTTCTATTTCTATTTTTGACCTAATATATAATATATAATGTGTAATTATTTATATTTTTTATGTTGTTTATTGATTGGTAAGATTTCCATAATAAGAATTACCACAATATTATATTCTTTTTATATATGAATTGATATATGTTATATGGGCAACTACATTTTGCACATTGCATATACTAATTTTTGACAAATTGACAAATCCAACCATTTTATGATTTTAATTTTTAATCGCAGTATCTGATTCGATATTTTTAAGGGTTTAGAAATTAATTTAATTTAATTAAAAAGTGATTAAAAACATATTTTTGTTTATTAGATAAAATACACAGAAACATCGTTTTATTGATTTGTAGTTCATGAGCGCATGAATTTTACAGTATAATATATTTTAGATGTTTTCAAATAAAAACTGTCCTTATCTCTTTTCTTAATTGTAATTATTCACATATTATATTTTTAAACATTATATATAATACGGTTCTGCAGATGAATAAAATAGATTCAGAAGTAGATTTTATTTGAAGATTGATGCACTTATAATTATATTAATATATAACAAAAACAATATTCCTTTATATCCTTTTCATGTAACAGAAAATAGTAAGGTCACATTAAGTCACATTAGCTATAGTCACATTATTAAATTATTTCGAAATTATTGATAAAATTTAAGAATCATCTTATTATTAAAAATGTCGAACTTATATAATAATAATATTTCATAATTTTTGTGATATGTTGAAATTTATTTTTTATTCTGTTTTTAGATGCAGCACCAATTTCGCAAATAAATGTCGCTATTCAAACGATATGTGGTAATTTATTTGTATATAATAATTTTTTAAAACTCATTGTATTTTACTTTTTATATATTTAGTTATATTCAAATATGTTTATATATAGTTTTGGCAAAATTTCAATAATAAAAATGCACAATAGTTAGGTTTGTAAATTGATACGAGACTATAATACTATGATAGTAATATGATACGATGTATAATATAATAACATACTGTCATATATATACATACACTATATTTTAAATTATATAAAACTAAGTCATAATAAACTGTAGCATTATAATTTTATTTAAAGTGTTACGTTTAAATATTTTGTCAAACACTGAAGCACTATTGTGTGGATTTAATTGTAATGAATATCATTATTAAAACATTATCCTCAGATATGGTGAAAAGATATCAAACAGGATAAAATTACTGTTTTCCACAAATGATGAATACATTAATAGTAAACCATGTGACATATTAAATGTGTAAAGGTTGAAAACATTAATATGCATTCAAATTTCAGATTAATAATGAATTTTTTTAAATTTCTGTCGATTTCCTCCCACTTAATTGACCGTTCCATATACGACGAGTTCTTCACTTGACTAATACTGTTGAATTAATATTGTTAATATTTAAAATAAGTGTGTGGATATATACCGTAGGGTAATACCATTTAGCAATAATGATACCAATTTGTTCGTATTTTAGGTCATATACGAAAATATTTTTACAAAATTTGGCATTTCATTCGTGAAATATAATATAATATGGAATAAAAATATATATGTGTGACCTACTCTGAATTATTACAATTTTATATGATAATAAGCAGAGCAATATTCTGTGACCTCCTGTGACCTTGGCCTCCTCCGATTTGTTGAATAAAACTGTTGTTTCACAATTTCATTTTAGATGACAAATTGAATCTTGCATTAAGAAGGAGTAAGTAATTATCTATATATATGTTAAATAGTGTATGCGGTTATGTTGCAATTACAAGGGGAGTGAACCTTTCATATAGAATCATGAAACTGGTACTTATTGACTTCCTTAGATCACATAGGACTCAAAACTACCTGTTTCCAATTTTTCCAGCATGGATGCGCACTAAATCCAAGATGGCAGCCATTTAACACGATAATCGCTTAAACGCCAACTATTTTGGATATTTGTAGTAGATATAGTTGTCCTTGTACATAGGCGACGGAGCTGGGACTGAAGGGACTCCAGCCCCCCCAGCTTTAGACCTGGGGTGTCGCTCAAATTGCGGAAGGGCACAGGTGAACATGGAGAAGAACGATGGACTTCCAGGTTACCACCAGGACTTCACAAAAAACGAAGATTTTGATTATCAATTGACAACGTTGATGCTAAGGTTGATACCTCTGATAGCAGGAATTCTTTCCATGCAACGGCAATGGCTGTGTGTCAACGGGAACGTATGCTGATTCCGAGAAACATAATAGGTACTCCTAAACCTCCTACGAGTCCCTCTTATTCGAACTTCAAACTGGGGAGGAATGAGGAACAGCTCAGAGGACCTGCATTTAATGAACTATCATAGCTGTTGATAAGCCATTACCATCGCAATCATGCCAATCCAGTTATTGAGCTAGCTGAACCACACGACAGCTCTCGAGATGGTGAAGTGATTCATGTGCAACACCAACCTGGCCCTGTCTGGACAGCATATAATTCACTTCTGCGTACGTCAGCATCCAACACTGAACCAATCAAACTGGACAAAGTGCATTCACTGCCTCTCATAAATGCATCAGCCCATAAGTGGACGAGCCTTACCACAGCCCTGACTCAGCTCTCTTTATCTCAATAAACTGATGGCCCGAGACAATCAGGATGGATCCGAAATAAAGTTGGTCAACTTCGTCACCTAGCAGATAATGCCAACGGTAGCGCAGCGTGGAGTTTTGGACATGAAGTACGCGGACGCACGGTACTTGCAACATATGTTGATGAGAGGGTCAATGGAGACAAAAACAAGTAGGACAAAATGTCGAAGCTCAAGTATCTGACTTGGAAAGATGGATGCAAAAGTATCAGTCTGAATGCATCCTCTTCTTACGAAGTAGTCAACTTGAAAGCTACTAACTCCCTGTTCGTTCGCTTGCTGCTCCTCGTTACAAAGTCCTTAAAAGAACTGGACCTGCAGGACATTGTGGAAACACGTAAAATTGACCATTACAATGCAAGCCTAATGAAGCCGGTGGTTCTCTGCTACCTACTACAAGCAAGTCCACCCTCATCCATGAAATGGAAGGAGTAGTTTCGGGGACAGATATTTCGGAATAATCTATAGAAGAGCCGATCATCCTACTTCAATTAGCACATATTTTGAGCAGCATCGTAATAGATGGTATGATAAGGCTCTCGGCAGGAGATGGTTGTTCTGAAGGATGGTATAAAGTGTTGCCGAGATCTGTCAGACTGTTTTATTCGAAGTGTTGACAACAAGTCGCAAAGCTACAATGACATGTACTTATTATTCGATACTTATTGTACACTGATGCAAACTCATGAAGGACAGAACGAGACAGCTTTGAACAGTAGGAAAAGTATATGACAATGTATACAAAATAGAAGATTCTACACCTATCAAAAACGTTAAGGTATTCCTAGAAACCAAGGAAACCAAAGCCAACCTTGTGCTATACCTTGCACAAAAAGCTGTCCAGCTGAGCCGATTACCGATCACTACCCACACAGAAAGGTGTTATGTCTTCCCAATCAAACATGGTGAACACCACAAGTACACTGTGCGAAGCCGTCACGTTACTGGTCATGTATGCAGTAGCAGTGAGTAGTTTAGGTAATATACCACATATATACTCCTCTGACACAGATGTTTTGGTGTTCACTCTGCGCAGGATGCCAAAGCTCAACACAGAGAGTGTCATCATCATAAGCTCTGGTGATCGACGACGAAAGATTAAACTCAAACCTATCTACATGGCCATTGGCGTAGAACGTGCAGAAGCTTTTTCCAGGATTCCACGCGCTCACTGGATGTGATACTACTGGCCACACCCAGGAATAGGGAAAGCCTACTTGCTTCAAATCTTTAATGGAGGCTAGTGATGAAGTGATCCATGCACTAGCTGGGCTTGGTGTTGGTGTGTATCCATCTCTGGAGTTGTTCGCTGCTTGTGAAAAGTTCGAGTGTCAGCTCTTCAAACCTGGTTATGAATCAGCTAAAGCACTCCGGTGGCGTATGTTCAAGCAACTCAATGGCAACCAGGGTGTAGAGAAACTACCTCCAACTTAAGGATACATAACGGACCACATTCTGTAAGCACGTCTCTAAGCTAACATTTGGGTGCAGGACACAGTAGCTGTTCCAAGTCTTCTAGATCCAGTATCGTTGGGATGGAAACAACTTGATGACGGACGTTGATGACAGTCACTGGTACTAGAGGCTGTCGTCGGACTCGTGAAGTGTTCATGTATTACCAACAAATGCAGTGCACAGTGTTCTTGCAAGACCAATAATCTATCATGCACAGAGTTTTACATGTTTAAAGGTGCTTAAGGATCATGCACTAATGTTGCAAATGTGGAGACAGAGAGTGATGAAGATGATGACAACGACAGTGGTGACTAATAACGTGGCAGATAATTAGCATCTGGATACATTTATAATTGAGCTACCAATTTGATATGTGTATGTACACCATTTTATGTTTCCCATGTTTGTTAGATACATAACATGCCTAGGTAAATATCCATAACACAAGTATGTTGATAAATGGTTTGATTTTTCTTTATATGGTGGCCACCATCTTGGACTTTTTCTACGGCATTAATGAAAACATTGAAAACTTTTTAAAGAACTAGCATACTTGGTAGAAACGAATTTATTTTAATCACAAAATTGTCCTTAGCTTATCATTATACATGTACGTAAATAAGTATTTGACATTATAAGTAATTATACATGTAAGTTCATAAATAAATGTAAATAATACGTTCAAATATAACGATTTATTGCGTTTTCGGTATATGCTGGCGGCCATCTTGAATTTTGCCACTGGACATAAATTAAAAAATTGAAACAGGTTGTTTTGTGTTCAGTGTGATCATACTAGAAAGTAAAAAATCACAAGTTTCCAGATTCTACATGAACCGTTCACTAAATAACACAACAATCAACACTAAAAGGTTTCCGATCATGTTGATTACTGTATAGAATGAGTTTCACAGTTTTTAACATTGAATATTCAACAATGGCGGTTGTATATATACATATAGCATAATAATATTCCAATTGAATATAGCTGCTAATTCATATTTTGGTAAATAACTTTGAAAGTCAATACTAATAAAAAATGTAAGTAAAACTTTCATACTACAATAGCCGTCTTAACGGGTTAATATTTAATATTGTAATTTCAATGGATTACATGAGTAGTATAAGAAGAGTCGATTCTTCTTATGCTACTTACATACTCATATTTTCAATTATTATATATGTCTCTTTCACTTATGAATAAATAGTTTGGTTATTAATGAAAATATGTTATTGTGTTAAAAATACCTGTTCTAATAATTCAAATAAGGTTCAATGTAATCAACTAGGTCTATTGTAATTGTAAAATAAAAAATTAAAATCTTCGAAGTTTAACTTTTCTCCATTGATTTTGATTCCAATTGAGTATTTTAATTCCAAACATCAAGCATAACTGACTTCCATTTTTACCTTTTCATATAGAAATGTTGGCTTGGAAAGATAAGGTTGTACCAGAAGTACCTGAATTGGGAAAAATTACTTTGTGCGAAGACGCTGGAATTTGGCAGTTTACCGCCAGGCCCGATGCTCCACAAGAACACAATCATTTCATTGAAAGTTCCCCGTTCCTTCTGCCCATTGTTCTGGGTGGTTGGCTTGTACGGGTGGGAATTGGACAAATCGGAGAAGCCGATCAAGCAATTTGGGGTGTCTTCATTCAATTATTGGACGTCACCTACAACTCTGAATGTCGCTCTACTCTGTGCATGGTTCTCTATGTGTATGTTGATGGTGAGAAAATTGGCCATTCCCATGTTTCACTGAATAAAGGAAATATTTGGAAATCTGTTGACATTCCGATTAATATTGCCAATCTAGATTTCTTAACAAATCAAATTTTAATACGATTATTGCCAGCTTGACAGTCCAAAAACAGAACCTGTATGTAGTTTGTTGTTAGTTTATAATGTGTTGCTACTTTTTTATCTGTTTAAAGTTTATTTACAAAATGTACTTCATATCTGATATTTTAGATTTCAATAACAAATTTAGCAAACTGAAACTAATATTATATTTGTATAGTATTTTATAGTCATTAAAATATGTTCAGAGACATTTGTTACCATACGTGCTATTCTGAAAAAAATAGTGTTTTTTTAATCATAATATTAAAATATGTGTTTTTATTGATCAAACAAGTGCAAAAAATGTTGACACTTTCTCTTCTAACGCTTTTGAATAATGAAATATGTCTCATCAGGAACTCATATTTAATGTAAATGTTAATGCAATTGATCTTTCTTATCCTCTTATTTAAACATTTTCTTTATCTCAATTATGAATTCTAATTTGAGTGTGTCATACTTAAACTTATCAAAAACACTATCATAATTTAAGAACTTATAATTATTTAACATATTTTAAAAGTAATTATAAAAATGTTTGCTATTTTTTAGTAAACACAATTACAAAGCTGCATATAAATTTTGAAATATGCGGAGGCTATTTACAAACAGTCATCTTTCTAAAAGGTACAACTAATAATAGTAGGTTTTTACCTATTGTTAGGACGCAGAAAATAGTTAGGTCTCCAAGTTGCCATGCCTCCAAATTATTTAACCCACCAAGATAAGCCTCTACTGCCCCCCCCCCTTCTCTCTTTTCAGCAAAGCATCGACAATAATTATTTACATATTTTATTATAATACTGTATGAATGTTCCAAATAAAAGTTTTACAATTAATGTATAGCTAATATTACTCTCTCTTCATTGTACTAACAATACTTGTGTAAACATCATTATTACTAACACATAATTTATATAATAATATTAATAATACAAATGTTATTATTAAATTGAAATGTGTTCTTATTTCTGGGAAGAAAATAATGTTGTTTAGCGATAATATTTTTTATAATAGGATGAATAATAATTACCTAAATGTAAAACAAAACCTTCACGATTATAATTACCCTATTTTATAAAATCTTAATATATTTTATTGATCAGTTACTACCAATACATTGTTTCTCTTATATATATACAATTTAAAAATTCAAACTAAGCGACCTTGAATTAGTTTGAAACGATTTTGACCTTGTAAAAGTAGGTTAATGGTGAGCAATGGCATCCCGAGGTCACGTGGTGAGTCATATTTCAAAAAAGTGTTTATATAATTTATTTACATTTTAATTTATTTGTTATTTATTGTTACGCAGTTTTCATAATTTCATATTTAGATTTCGACTTATATTGCAATATTACAAGAAGTATTAAGTAAATTCTTCGCGTTTTGTTTTAAATTTAGCATTATGCATTAAAACCGTTTAACATTTCCTTTCAATCTGCACTGATGATATAGTTGAAATTAGACCGATGGATTGCATGACGGGAACCCATACCTCAGAACAGATCGGATGAGGTCGTTGTATACATTAATACAGTTTTACGACCCGGAAAGTTTTGAGAACTTTGATGCAGAACAGTCTGCAGAACTTCTGCACAGTTTATTCATCTATATATATTATGTCGCCATGTTTATGAACACTAATCACTACTTTTACATGTAATCTATTATCACAATGATATGATGCTTTTTTTATGAGTGATACTTTCATTGGACGAGAAGAAAAAAATGTATTTTCGTTATAGTTTTGCTCAATTCTGACTGATAAAAAAAAGCTTTTTTAATAGGGAATGGCTGTGTTCTATAACTATTCCGTTGATATATAAAATTCCCACAATAATCAGGCATTTTTTTCTGTAATCGAAACAAAAAAATGCGAAATTTTGCTAATAAACACTATGAGTAAATATTCAAATTTATAATTGCTTAATTTGAAAAAGTTCAACCGTCACGTCTAAATTTAGAAACTAACGCTATGTGTACCCTAATGAACTGATATATCTATGTTGTTTAACTTGACAATATATAATTTACATCTTGTTATATATTGAGGGGAACATTTTATCCATTTCACATTAAAACAAAAATGTATAATTCAGGATAGGCAGAACTTAATCCTAATCAACACTTTATGCCACCCTTTGACCTACCTAACCGGAACCAACAAATAATATTTTATTAAAATGTTTGCTTATTTTGCTATAATTAAGAGTGGTTATTTTAGTTTTCCAATATATAGTAATTAAATTGCTGACCCGCAGGATTTAATTTTTATTGAAATACACTGTATCATGTTTGCAAGCGTACGACTATAAAATACGGATCTTCATTTCACAATATCAAACTCAGACAAATGCTGGAGAAGCTAAATCAGAGTCACATATTTTCAAGCGATAAAAATATATTTTAAATATTTCAAAATAAAATGTATATATTTAAAAATAACTCGTATATAACCAACAAGAGGTTCTGAAATAAGCTTTAGACTCGGTGAATGAAATTTTAGTTCAGTTCTTTCAGTAATAAATTTTGATCTGAATCTTTCTCATCAAGACGTAATCGATAGAATTTTGAGTCATGCTTGAGTCAATATGCGAAAACGTCGTTTTTTATGAATAATGAAATATAGTACTTTGAATACGGATATGTCAAAATTGAGATACTGGTAATAAAATATATTGTTTACCGATATTGTTTTTTATTTGAAAAAAATTGTTTTTATCTGTATTTTTCAATCGTATATGTTCTTTACTTTTTTATTAAAAATATCATTTGTTGCACGCGTTTTCTTTATGATCGGGCCAGTCCCCAATTATTCTTCTGTTTTATTGGATTTGACAGACTGTATTTTAATTCCACAGGTTTGACTTGCCATCTTATCACTCTAGGCCTGTTTTACATAGAGTATAAGCTACGTTTGGATTGTAAAACTTAAAAAAAAAAATTGTTGTTTGATCTTAACTCATTCCTCTTGTTTGACCTTTCTTGAGTTTAGTCGTGAATGTTGCTTTTTCCTTTAAACCATCCCGATAATAATATTAAATTATGTTTCTTATTTGACAGATGCATTGATAATTTCTGGTTCTTCTTTTTTATCTCTATTTTTAATTTTTTTATGGTGATGTTGAGCAATTGAATAGAATGTGTTCATTTACTATCATAATACTTATTTTGATTTAGTGATTTGTTCTAAATGGCTGATCTAAATTGATTATAATTCTTAATGAAGAAACAGTGAATTTGTTTAACACGTCGATTTTTTTAATAATAAAGCATTGTTAATTATTATTACTTGGTTCAAATGATCTTAAATTATAAACTAAACCTTTTGATATAACCAGCAATAAGAAATTTAAAACAACTTATTTGTGTGTGAAATTTATATAGGAATTAAATATTATCAGTATGTTTTCTTGTATAATATCCAACTTTTTGATTGTAACTATTTTAAGTAAAATTACATAGGTCCTTCGTATTGTAATCCATATATAGATTTATTCTTAAATAAAATAATTCCAAAGGATATCAAATATGCTATCATTACCTCCTGAAGGTGTGAAAGTTTTGGATGATGTTTTCCACAAATGGCAACATACTATTGTATATAGTTAATACATGAGTAATGTATTTGATTTTAGATGCTACAGAAATCGATTTGGTGCAGAACTGAAGTTGTATTTATCTGTATCATGGACTTGGAGATATCATCCCCCAATACTATCACGTGAAGGTCTGAAAGTTTTGAACATCTGGGTTTACAGGTCGCACATTTTGAGTGTGGGGTTTTTTAGTTTTGCCACTTGTTATCAGAATGTATGTAGCAATTTCCAGCTATATATAGTTTTCCTGGTTAGTTGAATGCAGTAAATTATTGAAATTTTGTCTGGAGTTCTCTGGGTATCCTTCGATACGGTTTCAATTTTTGAAAATTAATTTAATTAATCTGTAACTATTGTATATCTAAATAACCTATCATACATGGGTGAATATTCTTCCCAACATAATATTCAAATGTCAAACGTTCAAACAACGGTACAACTTATTTTGTAACAGTCAATTATTGATTGAAGTACCTCCAGTATAATTTGTTGCACAACCTTAGAAGTTAAATATACGATTTTAAATTTCTTTCTTGTAAGCAAAAGTCATTTACATACGTACATACGCATAGAAATCGAATTTTCGTTTATGTTACTTATACCTAGATATCCAATATGTGCCTCACGGCGATTGTGAGAAAGATGAGTCATAACGGAGGACAAATGCGAAGGAACGTTAACCTATTTTTCAAGGTCGGCAATGCAAAATTATCTAAAATTATCTAAAATAGATTTAAAATAATTAAATTAATTAATAAAAACAAATGTAAGGGATTTTAGAATGTCGATAAAAATGGTCAAAATACGTATACATT
>JAUZND010004790.1:0-11518 GCA_034780555.1 Coelogynopora nodosa
TTTTAAGCTATGTAGGGAAATAGTAGTGTACCTCTATCTCGTTACAGACATTTTTTAACAAAAAAATAACTGTACCACGGTAATCAGGGACATTTTATTAGTATATTACCTAATTAATCTCAGGTGCATGCGCACTAATTTTTCAGAGTGGAATCTCTGTCTATCCTTACACTATGGTTTTAACCTACTTTTGAATATTAATAATGTCATGACAAATATATTTAAGAACGAATAATGTCCTATAGCCGAACCTATACAAATTGTTATGTAGACGACTATTTAAAATTCGATTCCATATTGAAAATTTAAGAAATGTTAATATCAGTTGTTCTAAACATAATAGCCTACACTAAATTGTACTTCCAGCTTAAACTCGACTTTAGATGCTTTACAGCACTCCACTTAGCTTGCCAAAACGGGCATATTGACGTTGTTCGAACTCTGCTGATGAACAAGGCCGATTGTTCAGCCCGTGATAAAAACGGTGATACGCCTCTCTACTATGCGGCTTCACACAAACAAGTGAAAGTTGTGCAGATGCTGTTGGCTGTTGGGGTGGATCCGAATGCATCCAACACTTCCGGTGAGTCACCGCTGCATTACGCAGTCAAGGGTGACGACACTTCAACAGTTAGATGTTTACTGGATGCTGGCGCCAATATCGATGCCCAGGTTGGTAAAATAATGTATCTCTGTCGACATCTGATGCTGATTATGGTCTGTACCTGTATACGATATGCATATATAAAATTATATACATATATATCTAAAAATTGTATTTGCTAACCTTCTTCATGTGTAAAGTAAGTATACAATATAGTATACATGTATTTGCAGTTGAATTCCATGATAATATGTCGATGATCAAGATATTCCTGAACATACGTCGTTTCAATTATGCAACATCAGTATTTTAAACAAACTCAATATATATTTTAATACAATATTTGAAAATTTCGGTTTTATTTATATGAACATATTTTAAACATTAATTTTATTAAGCTTTTAAAAATTAGCAACATGTGCCATGTCTTATGCCGAAATTAGAAGAAAAAAGTGAACTAAATTGATAAACCAAATTAATCACATAATTCTACAATTCGGGAATCAATTTATAGTCATTCACAAATAATATGTCAGCGGTAAAATTGTTTTTGAAGTTATTTAGACGTAATCGTATATCATACATTCGTATATTGCACATTATACATTAATACTCTTAGAATATTATATATTTAGATATGATTTTGCAATATATTGGAAATATTTTCTGACAAATAATATCTGCATTTAAACATTTATTATTCCTGTTAAGTTAATCATTCAACATTTTGTTCCGTTCAATTACTAATAATATTGCAAATAATAACGCAAAAAACCGGTTTATTAGCTTAATAAATATTACTAATCTAATTGTGTATGCCTAACATTTTAATAATTAATGAATTTACATATTTCCATATAATTTGATCTTGTAGGATTCTGACAGCTTCACATTGCTTCATTTGGCAATAAGCAGGAACAATCAGGAAATTGTGCCAGAGCAAACGTTGAAAATAATCATGGTTACAATGCTCTCAACTTAGCTGTTCTTCTTAGTAACATCGAGTAAGTAACACAGCAATTAATATGTATTATATAGGGTTTCCACAGATGATCAACAAATTACTAACATTTACGTTTTTTTTTAATATTTACGAATACTTGCAAAAATAAAGTTAATTCGTAAAAATAGGCACGTTTTATGTCATTAGATATTATCATTTACATACTGTATTGTGCAATTCGCTCAAAAAATAATAAAAATAAACACTCGATCACTTCGCTTGTTTTAGGTCATCTCATTCTGCCTTTACGCCAATTACTTTACTAAATTTAAAAATATTTTATAGATAGAAATTAGAAAGAAATAAAAAGTGAAGAATTTTATAAAATTTCAATAAAACTGAAAGTATTTTCCAAAAATTGAAGATAACTAAAAAAATATATATATATTACAATTTAAAAAATAATTATATTTGATAACAAAAATTGAATAAATAATGTTTTTTAAAAATAAAATTTATCCAATTTACAATATATAAAAAAATATATTAAAAAATATAAAAACAATGATACCAGAAAAGTAAAGCCATACAATCTGATATAAAATGGAAAATGTTTATGGACTTATATTACGAGTATTGTTTAATGAACCGGTAATAACAGAAAAAGCAGATTTAAAAACGATACAGCTGTTGAATGTTAAATTAATTTATATATTGAAGAAACGATAGATGATTATGTTTATAGAACTGAAGAAAGTCTAATAAACTTAATTTCTTTCAATTTAAGTAAATTAGCGTGTGTACAATTTGAATTAGAATCAGGATTGAACTTTTATATTCCTTCAACTCAAAAAGAATTTGTAAATTGGCTTAGAATGAATCCAACAATAATTTATTCAGAAAAGTGAAATCGAAGATTTTATTAATTTATATAAATATGAAACAAAACAACATTCAGAAGAATTAGAAGCAAAAGAATAAGTACATATTTTTTAATATGTGGATCAATTAAATGTTATTATTTTAAAAATAGATAGTTTAACAGGTTCAAGTTATATTAAAATGCCATATCGATCTAATTATTTAATTAATGTTATTAATAATGATAACACATGTTCCTTGTGGTTTCAAAATATAAAATGTATGAAAAATATTTTAAAATAAATTAGAAATATTCAATTGATACTAATAATATTAAATTTATAGAAAAATATAATAAAATAAATATTAATGTTTTTTTTATGAGTCATTCAAATCCAAGAATTGCGCGTTATAAAAGTCAGAAAAATATAAAGATAAAACAGATTAAAGAAAACAATAACTTTATTTTATTATATAAAACATAGTGGTATTACAAATTTATCTGAATTTTTAAATGGAAGATTAGGAAGAAAAAAAATAATAATGTTTTTGTTTAATTGTTAATCTAATTTTTCAGTAGATATTGTATTAAAAAATTACGACGAAAAATGTTTTAATAATACATTTTATAAACAAATTATGCCAACAGAAAGAATACATAAATTTGGAAATGAAGGAAATATTTTAAAGTTTAATCATCATGAATTTAGCTTAAGAAATCCTGTAGAAATCTCTGCATATTTTGAATCAATAAATTCTAATGATAAAAACAAATTCCTATTTTTTTCGGATAGTACATTATATCTGATAGTGAATATTTAATAAAATCTGAACATAGACAGTATTTTAGAGAATAATAAACAATGGAATAAAATTCGGAAGATTATAACGTGAAGATATTTTTACAATAGATGAAATGGTTATAATTAATTGGAAATATTAAGTGATATGCAAAGTATCATTTGCTGGTATTTAAAAAAATAAGCATGTTTAAACGAAGTCTGTTTTTACACCAATGATTGTCTATCTTATTAATAATATGAACAATACATTACTTATAATACAGGGCAGCACGTATCATTCTAACATTTCACCCGGACCTGGTAAACATTCCTCAATCTTCGCCGCCACCATCAATTAAAAGTGGAAGTGGAAGCGATGTTAGTGAGAGGGCATCGACCGCACAGGCTTCCGATGAGGTAATGTCAACATCAAGTTGTGTATTTGAAATATTGTTTCTTTGAATATATTATCTTTAAATATAATTAATGCCATGCAATATTGATTCATTTTATTTAATATTAACAAACTGACACGTTCAAAAATGATCATTTGTAATGTGCATTATATTATTTTATTATTTATATTTAAAGAAAATGCTCTTGTTTTTCATTCGGTATATTAGCATTTGTATACCTCAAATAAAAATACATGTTATTTTATTTTAATTTATGAACATTCACTGTATTAATTAAATATTTTAGACTATTTGTTTGTCAATTGTCTTAATTCCTCACAGTAGCAAATACTTAAACATACTGTTTTGTTAGTATATAACATTGTTTGATATTTTCAGTATATTTGTAATATAGTTATATTGTTCACGTCTTATTATAATCATTTACTGCAGTTATGATTAACTTGTATTAGAAGGGACCACAACTAATCATGCTTATCATCTATTGAAACTGCGTATCAATTTAGTTATTGTTTATTTATTAAAATATTTAATAAGTAATAATGACATACATGCATTCTAATTAATTTCTTTAGTGTTTTAAATCACTTTTTCGCATATTAATCTAAACATACAATAAGTAACATATCAATAGGCCTAACATCATATTGTTTCAGAATGTCTTCGGCGGAATGGCTCCAATGCATATTGCCAGTCAAGAAAATAGCCTTGAAATGCTTGTATTGTTAGTAAAGTACGGCGGTGATCTGGAAATAAAAGATACCTTTGGCAACACACCGCTTCACCATGCTGCCGCTATAAATGGGGTCAAAGCGGCCGCCTTTCTGCTCTCGAAGGGGGTGGAACTGGACGTCAAAAGTCAGCAGCATAACCTGACCCCAATGCAGTTTGCCACTAGGCACAATAGTCATGATATTGTTAGGATGTTCACTCAGGAAGCTAAGAAACGAAATATTCAGGTCAGCAGTTGGAACTTTATATTTTGTATTTACACCCGTTTCATGTAATTTTTAAATTAACTAACTGAAGAATTCGAACTCTCCTGATATGACCTAAAATTATGTTTTGCAACTGTTATTCTCTATGGCATTAATAAATTTACCCACCACGAATAATATGACATACGTGGTAAAAAACCTGTAATGTGTATCTTTTAAAATTCTGTTTAATAGTATTAACCGTATGATAAGAGGTAGGACCGTTGGATAACTGGACTAATATGCATAATTTAAATTCAACAACATATTACATACAGTAGCTCGGATTGCTATACATTATTATCAATACAACCAAAACAAAGCAAACGAACTTCCCCGTTAGTCTTTAGTGGCCCCATCTACACACATGTAACGCATTTATTTTAAAGATTTCTTGAACATAATAGGTCTATTTGTCCAGTAAACCCCATTTTACTAACTGCCTGGTGCACCCATGTTGCATTGTGCAACTTCACTGTATTCAGTGTTGTATTATGATAATAACGGGCAGATATCACTATATTTATTATAAATGGAGTTTTCAAAATATACCTAACGTAACACATCAAACATATTTAGATAGTTAGATAGTTTGTAAGTATGTTTTAAGTAAGTATTATTTTATGCAGCACAAACACACAATAGCGCCACTTTTCGATATGTAATGTATAACTTAATTTTATTATTTATATATTTTAACAACAAATCGGACAACATTCAACTAAACTGGTGTCAGAAAACCGTTTAGTCTGCTTTTTACTGAATTATCAATTAAATACTTAAGTATCAATTATCTTTGTGATCATATCGTGTTGATCATTTTGTTCTAAACTATAATTTAACAATTTATTTTTAAATGTACTAAATTCAAATGATGAATACTAACTAAAAGTATGTTATTACAATTAGCAATAATTATTAACAATTAATGCAACATATCATTTAAAATGGCAAAATTAATAAAGGCCTAAATATATAATTTCAATATAAGATAATTAAATAAATAAGTAAACTTGTTTAAGTATTGATGATAAAAAGGAAATAGGTTATATTTTATTTGAATTATAAATTGGGGTTCAATATATTATAAATATGAATGTTGAATATGTCTTCAAACAACTTTCAATATTTACGACAATCAATTACACGTGGATATTTACACATACAATACACTAATGATATCCGACCAATATATTATAGAAACTCACGGAAAATGAAAATAAGATCATCGAGCATGCTTTAGCGAATAGTCAAATTATACATCCAGCACCTGGTGCACGCGATTCAAGTACCAGGGAAAAATCAAAGAACAAAATACTTGAACCTACATCTCAAATCGCAAAGAAGACAAAGGCAAGTTTAGCATTTAAATATACGGTATTACAATATACGTACAATTTTGTGACATAAAGCAAAATTAAATGTTTTTTGAATTATGCTTATATTGGAAAAGATTTTTAAGCTAAAGAATGAATAATTACATTCTAATTATCCAATTTCCAGCTATGAACACGCCGTGAAGTTCGATGAATACCGAATTATCGATATAACATTGTAGTTCAAAGTAAAAGTCAATAATATTCAATACAATTATGTTAATGCAAATAATATTAAATGGGTTTATTATATATGAGTAGTATTGTACATGGGGAGTGTTTCCAACTCACCTAACAATGAATCATGACGCATCAGACTTGACGCTATAATTTCATAAATAAAAGAATAATATTCAAATTGTACAACGAAATAGTATCACAAAAGCACATTCTAAACATCAACAATATGATAAAATATTACATTTATTGCAAATGAACCATGTTGTAGTCAATGATTATTTACTATATATCGTAAATAGTTACGTATTAATAAGTTATTTTAATTAATTGTTGTTATTATTTAATAAATGCACAATAATTTCTTTTTAAAACCGCGCTTGCGACCTGCTGCTTAGATTACTCATATTTGTATTTGTTATAACATCGAAAAATCAATAAAATATATAATATTAATGTTGATGCGTTTGACTTTAAACAGTCTTTTGTATAAATTAATTAAAATAGACGATGCTTTCTAGAAACATATGTAGTTCTAGTATATATAATCAATATAAATCAATTTGTAAATATTGTATTTTAAACGTTAGTTGTTTATAAACAATTAATACCAAATGATAGATAAACAATTCGTTTTTGAACTCGCTACAATCGCATGATTTAATTTCCCAAATGTTTGTAGATGTCTATTGGAAGTTAATTCGTTTATACTTAGAATAAATACAACTAGTCGCTTATATTTTGACTTATGAATTAATTGACTAGAGGTTGGTTTTTACTATATTATACTTAATTTGCTTAGAACTTGGTATTAATCACAATTATTGTCTTGATTATAACTTTATATTATTTATACTTACATTTCCTAGATATCATTTTTTTACATGGTGGTATTTTGTACACTAAATTAGGTTATAATTTACATAAAGCGTTCGTTAATAAATACATGTATATATTGTATATAGGAACAATTTTTTATTGCATTATATGTGTAACATATGTTTGCGGTATATTATTTGCACTTATTTTCTCCTTATACGAATTGATTTACTTAATATTTTAGAAAACTTCTTTTCAGTCAGCATTCTCTACGAGATATCTCATTGATAATTTATTAAAAGGAAATTTAGAAAATGTCCGAAAAATCATAGAATCCCCAGGTTTTCGTGTAAGTGAAACTTATAATAATTATTGTTTGTAACAGTTAATTGATGTATTGTATCTAGCGCTTTAAATATTTATTTATTGGAAATCTATATCCTTGACAACAGTTATCGATCGGTATTCACATGGTTTAACGTATTAATTATTGTTTGTAACAGTTAATTGATGTATTGTATCTAGCGCTTTAAATATTTATTTATTGGTAATCTATATCCTTGACAACAGTTATCGATCGGTATTCACATGGTTTAACGTATTAATTATTGTCTATTTAATTTGTCATATATACAATACATACACATAGATAACTGCTCCGCTTTAATATTAATAAATATATACATATATACTGTTTGTACTGTAAGTCAGTAAAAGCCACGTGTTTATAAATACCTTTAGAATACATTATAAAAATTTTGATTATTAAACAAAAATAACAGCACTAGTTAATGTATTTTTACATTAATTAATGGAAACAAGTTAATTATATACATATACACCACATATACCGAATTTAAACCGGAATATTCGTCACACTTTATAAATGTACAGATTGTTCCAAAAACTGTGAATTTTTTCTGTCACTTGGGTCATATAAGTAGACATATAAGGCTAGACATATAAGTATGCGAGAAATAGTACACTAAAAATGACATCTGACAGATTGAGTTCTGCGGTCATAAATTCATATATTATGATGTACACACACACATTTTGATCTATAATACATAACGAAAGTTACTCACCTATTTGTTAACACCGTGTATAAACTTATAAACGTATAAAGTTAATTAAATTTATTATTAAAAATATACCTAATGCAATTTTATATGGCTGGTAATTTCTTTGGAGTACACTTCGTAATATTTGATTATAATAGTTTGATAATCGTGAACGTCAATTAGTGAAGCTGTTCCCTTCTTTGAAAATAATTCAGATTGAAAATATGTGTTTGTTTGTTCTATAATATTGATTAATATATTGTTTTATGACATTGTAGGCCTAATAAAATGTGAAATATTTAAATATACATATATGTAATCTGAATAGTTTACATTTATAAATATAATATATTTGCATGCTCATCCTATCACTTCATTGGATAAATTTAACGGGAACATTGTCTACATTACAATTAAAAATAAACGTTTACCGCTTAAGTATGAATAATATAAACAAAATTATTTGTATAACTGCCAATTGTGTAAAGATAAAAGGTATCCAATTGAAACATCAAGTTTAATTTAATGTTATAAGATCATAATTCAAGTTTATAATGGGACGAGTCCGCAGGCTCCATAATAAAACGTTATCACTATAAATCTTACTGTTTGATATATTTTTATGCAGATCAATGATATCATCGAATCACACCTGCCCCTCAATTATGCATGCATGGGTAGAAATTCAAAAGTAGTTCAACTTCTCTTGGATAATGGGGCAGATCCCTCGCTTAAAGATGAAAATGGAAACACTGCTCTCCACATTGCTGTTGATAATGGACATTTATTTATAGTGAAGATGTTGTTGCTAGCAAAGTCCCCTGTTAATGCTGTTAATAAAATGAACAATACTTCTGTACATTTGGCATGTTTTGATAGAAAAGTTCCCATTTTACATGCCCTTTTAGAAAATGGAGGAGATCTAGCAGTCCCAAGTGACTTGGACTGTTCACCACTTATTTGCGCTCTAACAAACAATCAGATCAAGGCAGCTGAAAAGTTGTTATCTTTCAATGCTCCTGTTAATACGTGTGATGTGAATGGGAAGACTGTGCTGCAATATGGATGTCATACTGGTAATGCGCATATTGTGCAACTACTTCTATCGAAAGGAGCAGATAGCACAATTGGAGATCAAATGGGATTCACTCCTCTTTATGAAGCTGTCTTTGAAGAGAGACCCACTATAGTCAAAGTGCTGTTAGATAATAATGTCTTTATCAATTCCACAACGCATCAAAATCGAACGCCCTTGTACTGCGCAATAGACAAAGGTAATATGGAAGTTCTTAACATGATTATCGCGAAACACCCAGATTGTGAAATTGCTGACAATGAGTTTATCAGAACACCACTTCATTATTCTGTGCAAACATATCAGAGGGCAATCGTGGAAGCTGTACTAAAATTAAAACCACATGTAAATGCCCTTGACTATCAGCACCACACACCTCTGCACTTGGCTTGTTTGCAAGGCGAATATGACATTGCGAAAGTCTTACTAGTCAATGGTGCAGATCCAAATATTCAAGATCTTCATGGTGAAACTCCGCTCTGTTTCGCTGCGCGGAACAAAGACATTGAATTAATTCAAATTGTATTAGACGCTGGCGCAGACATTAAAGCTATTAAAAATTGCAAATCGGATCGACCCATCCTTCAATTGCAAGCTGAACCATTCGGCTTGGGATGCCATGAATCGTGGCGTCGATTTGGACAAGAGTGTATCAGAATGGATGTTATCCAAATGGCTCTAGAAAAGAAGAAAGATTGGCTAACAATTCAACAAATTGAGGAATTGATGGTTCACAAGTCTAAGTCAACTGTGCATATTCAGGTACGTGACTATAATTGTTTATTTTAAACTTTTTAAATTGAGGTAAACGTATATATTCTGTGTAGTTTATATATATGAAAAAAACATTAACAAATTGAAATTTTATTATATTACTATTTATTTGACAATATCATCAAACATTGTTTTGCTTAGTGAGTTTATTTAAAACATAAATAATATTTAATCACACAAGCAAGAGTCATGATAGGTAGATGCTAGTATTATTAATAATACGTTTTAACATGATCATTTTATTTATTATTTTCTGTTTAACATAGAACGTTATTAAATTACCATGACAAGTCAATACATATAACAGTATGCTCCAGACCATGTCAAATATTGGCTGTTTTACAAAATGTGGCCATTGTTGTGTAGTGCTCATACAAAACATTATTATATCATTTCAATTATGGAAGTAAAGTTTTTTTTTGTGGGAATAATATGTGGACATACTAAAACTAAGAGTGTAAGGAATTTTCTAAAACTTTCTCAAAAACTGAGGCGAATTTTCATTTGAAATATGACATGATATAAAATGATCATGTAATCATAAGTTTCGCAATTTCGCAAAGAAATTTATTTTAGGATTTTAAAATATAGTGGGAATAATATGAGTTTACTCATGTCACATTAACCCTCCCCTTAGTAACGTTCCTTATAGTTTCGCGATATAAGTTTATTTTAAATTAAAGCAATCACATATTCCAATAAAAAAAGCACATATTAATTTATTCTCTAATTTTTTTATTTAGAATATTTATGCTACAATTGTTTATTTCCATAGCAAATGGGTCCTGTGATTTCCCTACATTTAAAATAGAATGTTGTACTTTTAAAAAAATCCATTAAAAACATACGTTATTTCTATAACAATTGGGAATGTTTACATTTCATGGTAAAAGTAATTTGATATAGCGATGCAACATTTTTTATTTAAGTTCAATAGTAATGAAACGGTGGCAAAAATAATTTTATTAATAAAGTAACAATATTATTAACATGATAATTAATTTATTTTATTATGTTCACAAAAAACTATAATTATTATTTATCAAATAATGTAAATTTAAAGAAGACAGGCTTCCTTCATTTTAATAGAACAGATACGACAGTTTCATTATGATTGGTTAATTATGTAGGCCTACCCTGCAGATGGAACAACAGCACATATCACTTCATTCTACAATTTCTAAAGGGGATATTTCAGCGTTGAAGAGTCTAATTGATCAAGAATCGTTCATTAATCAGTTGGATTTAAACGGATCTAATCCATTGCATCTTTCAGCTTTATATGGGAATGTCAAGTAGGTGCAGTTTATATATTATTTTAGAATTTATCTACTTGTTGTATTACTTTAAATATAATTATATATATCCATTACACTTAAATATAAATCCTACTGATTTATATTTTATAAAATAAAACATTTTGATAAACACTATTTTGGTTGTTAAACAACATTTGCGATGAATTAATAGTTTGTCATATTATGTTCATAACAGCTTTCCAATGAAGCTTACATAAAGCCTACTAAATGAACTATAGTAGTATAGGAAGAGTCGATTCGACCCCTTTTTTGACTTTTGACCTTTGACAATAACCCCCCTTACACCCCCTCAACACCCCCTCTGCACCCCCCCTACACCCCCATACCCCCT
>JAUZND010004791.1:0-11517 GCA_034780555.1 Coelogynopora nodosa
ACATGTTGGAGTGCCTGGAAATGAGATGGCAGACAGCGCCGCCAAAGAAGCCACTACGCTGAATGAAAATAACGCCCCAATCAGCTACAACAGTGCCGCAGCTTTTCTCCACAGGCATTTCAAAGACCCACCTCCATCACATGTAAGAAGTAAATTAGTGTACCAGAATCACTCCTGGAGGAAGGACATCATCCAAACGAAAAACAGGAAAGACGGTGTACTGCTCGCTCAAATCCGCTCAGGCCACTGTACCCGATTTAGAGCCTTCAAATTTATCATGGACCCCAATGAGGACCCCAACTGTCCTATCTGTGACAGCCCGGACACGGTAGAACACTGGTTCAACGATTGTGTCCAAACCTCGAGTGCTAAGATCGAAATTTTCGGGGAGCTTAACCTGACCATGGAACTTCTCGGTAGTAAACCGGAGAAGTCAATCCTGCTGGCAAAACAGACTTTATAGCCGTCTCGGCAAGTCAGCCGGCAACAACAACAACAACAACAACAGCAGTAACAATCGACAGCAACCCCCAACACGTTGGATTATTCTATTTAGATCCAATTGGGGTATATCTCATCCTCGAATAATGCAAATTCCCATGTATTTTTTACAAAAGTGCCACCAGCACCATATTTTCATGACGCTATAGTCGAGCAGGCTAGGAGAGATCTATTATCATAGTGTGCCCAACAATCTTTTTTATCACCTCCTGCTCCTCCTACGAATATGTATATCACTGTCTCACCAACTTAACTCCTCATTTGAACAGGCGATACTCGCACCATCATTTAGTTTGCCTCATCTTGACCCTAGAAAAGATTACAACGATGCACCGCCAATTAATCAGTAGCGGCCCATGAATAGTTCACTACATTCTACATCGAGAGGTGTAGTACAGCCAGTTTGAGCCTCACTCCAGCCTATAGACAGTCGTCGACACCATGAGGAGCAATAGCAGCATGAAGTAATAGTGAGTTTACATTGTACATGTAGTCAGTGTTGGTCTACGTTTTGATCAATTGCAGTGCTCAAAACCCATCGAGATAATTGTTATTTTGGACGAAATTCCCGAGATGGAGGAGATTGTTAATAAGAGAGTGCATCGATTTCAAAATTGAGCGAGGCATTAGATGCGGCTGTAAGATATATTCGTTTTTTTCCTAACAATCCACCAACAATCCAGCCTATTGACTTTCTGTTATCAATCCGTGAATAAATCGAGTCCGCTTTAATTACACTGTTGGGCGGTTGTGTCGAGTGCAAAGTAGTTTCAGTAATCTGTCTCCATATTCTACAAATCGACCCACAAAAATTTGATATTCTACGCTCAGAGCAGAAATTTTTCAGTACCTGCAAGTACTATATATACTGACTTATTCTTCAACAGCATGTTAGCCGGCTTGTTAAATCAGATAGAACAATTCATTCAAAACGGATCAAATTGAGTTATTGAAGGAGTCAACTAGTTCGACTTCCGAGTCATTACCATTGGAATTACAGCGTACCGAGAAAGCACGGACGCAGAATTGCTCACCTATCTCCTCGGTTTAAAGGGCAATTGGCCTGTATTAACGTTGATAACAAAGATAACAATTACTGTTTTAAGTATGCCGTGCTATCTGTCCTCCACTATGATAAATATTATGAAAACTGTCTCCGCCCCAGCACCTACCTACAGTTAGTTGGAGAATGAGCTCTCATTTGAGTGACTTACAGTTCAAATTACCGCAGGAGATACTCCCCGCTTTGAGTGACTTAATCCCGGCCTCTATATTAACATACTCGAGTGAGACGAGAAGAAGGAGGAACATCTATTGAGAATAATACGCTCATGCGGCTACCCCAAATAACATGGTGATATCAAACCGTGTCTTATCAACATACTATTGTATAACACAGTAAAAGACACGCCCGCCTACTACGTTGGAGTTGCCCATCTCAACTGTCTTTTCAATTCCAGGGGTGACCATCACGGATGCAAGCATTGTGCGCGCTGTTTTCAGAAATTTAACACTATCAGGACTAACGAATAATACTAACGAATAATATAATACTAACGAATTTCTGAACAATCACCACAAGTATTGCTACACTGGCTGACCGGAGATGCTAATTCCAACCTCACTGGACAATTCATTTAATGTTTTCAAGCGTTGGCAGGTAACGCAGCGACCGCCTTATGATTGTCTACGCAAACATCGAATCTTATCTGGAGTCGGGAGAGGACGATGACTATGACCTAGTTAAAAAACATAAGGCGGTGGCAATGTCTTATTTGTTAATCCCCCAACCCAACAAAAATGCCTAACCGGTTGAGAAACGCTACTGTAAATTCACTGGAGAGAGCTGTATCCTCGATTGTATGATATCATTGACTAACCTGTCGAAAGAAGACCAGTGGAATTGTTCCAACGCTCATTAGCCTGTCATCATGTCGACAAAAGAAAAGGAACACCATAGAGAATATTTGGCAAATATAGAACTATATTTGCAAGAAACGTTTTTTTAACTTCACATTTTTTAACAATTTTTTTATTGTAAACAAAAGAACATTGCAATTTTTCTACATGTCAGAATTTACTACATCCATGCTTGATTTGTAATTACGAGGGAATACAAATTATGAACGAATAATAATGGTTCAAAAAGCAAAGTAAGCTCCATTTTATGACATTAACACAATACTAATAACAATATTAATAGCTGACAGGGTAAAAAAGAATGAAGGATACATACTTATATCGTATAATCTAGTCGTATTGAAATTATTTAAATTGAATAGTTAATAATATGAAAAGAATTATAGTATGCCTATTCCTGAAAAACTATTTGAGCATTCATATCGTATATAAACCGATTTGGATAGTATTTGTTGAATTTAAATGTAAAATCTATAACTTTAAAAATTAAATAGTTTAAATTAAAAAATAATAATTATACTTCATTAAATTACATTATACATAATTAAGGGATTTAAATATTATAATTTAATAATATAGCTATTTTATTAAAATGTTCATTGAACTTGTCTTGATTAAAGATGAATTTAAAAATATGATACATATGTGATTCATTAACTTACTTAAAACTTAACAAGAAAATGGGTCCTCGGCACCTCTTCTTTGTCGTAAAGATATAATGTGTGCATAAACTTTGCGTTGAAGTCTTTGATATCACGAAGTGTCATACATATTCGAAGCTAAATAAGTATATAATGATAACAGATTTATAATTATCTCCGATAGCCGAACTTTATGAAAATGTTAAAAGCTCTGTGGAATTCTCAATTATTAAAATGAATTGTAATTATATACCACGCGAGCATCAACATATCATTGTCACTTACTGTGTATGAAAGTTATCACTGTTTAAATTTAAGTAAACTTCAGAAGAGTATTTTGGTGTGCGTTATTTATATTTTACAAAAAAGTGGATACTTTTTATTTGCATTTTCATTATAACACACCTCGTGCTTGCAACAAGCTATGCCACTTTTCCAACTCATGATACAAATACAATAAAACGTTATTTTTACACGGAGATACTGCTCATTTTCAAAAGATCGATAAAACACCGAGTAAAATTGAATGTAAATTGTTTAAATGGGCAATTGTATCTACTCAAGGAACCAATACTCTATTAAAATTTATAATTTAATGGCTTATACAATACATTAGGATTTTATGGGGTTAAACAATTTCATGGAGTTAAACAATAAGATTTTATAAATTGAACATTAAAACGTTGAAATTTCATTGGTTTAACAAAATAAAATTTTAGGAGTTTATGGAGTTTAACAATAGGATTTTAGGATTTTATGAGGTCAAACAATAGGATTTTCGAATATTATGGGGGTTAAAATTTTGCATTTTAGGATTTTATGGGGTCAAATATTGTTATTTTATCTCAAAATTGTTAATTTAAAATTTATGCATTTTTTGGATTAAACTTTATTATTTAGGATTTTATAAGGTTAAAGGTTAGAATTTTATAAGGTTAAACTTTTGAATTTTGCAAGGTTAATCTTTAACACATTATTTGATGTGTGGTGTATGCAAATTGTATATTACAGCTAATAAAATTCACTGGCGTTTTTGAAGAAAAACAGAATATATTATCTATAAGCATGTTATTGGTTGATATGGTCAATATTGATAATAACGAATAGTATTGGGCGATATGGACAAATTTGAATTTAGCCGATGCCTTTATTCAATAGTACAATTATGTAGTATACTTACATATATAGTTCATGATGTTGGACAGATAGTAATTTTATATAGTCGGAGTATACATATAACCAACATATAGTATACATAAGCACAAACACAGTATACAAACACAGTATACATAAGCATATATAGTAGTTCATGCATACAGCAGTATATACATATTGTATATATATATCGTATTTATGGTATTGTTATTGGGATTGGTACCTTCAATTAATTCCAGATGATTGTATGTGTGTCCTCCTAATTTGACTTATTCCCCATTCCCGTAGAAATCAAAATAATAAATCATTATGTGGCTATAGTGCATTAATTTTGAAAAATTAATAATTATGGATTACTTCTAATATAATATCTCTGATAAATTTTCAACTTGCTTTAAATTAATAAATCAAAAAATTAAAAAAATAATTTTTTAAATCTTAACTTTATCGGAACCGACCTTGACACATATGAAGTCAGAGCATTTAGACAAAATAATAGATTCTGACTGACTAGAACATTTTCAATATAATTGGTGGATAACGGGAGTCAGGGGGTGAAGTGAAGATCCACCTTCCACACTACTCAAATATATTATTATATGATCTTGTCATTAATTTATTAATTTGAGTTTTGTACTTTGCCTTGATAGATCCGACATAGATCGAGGATCTATAATCAATTGTATTTGAAAAATTTCCTTGTGAAGGGTATAAGTTGTGTAATAATCAGTTAAGGTTTTGTAAGAAGTATCAGGAGCATTTGAGCTTGCCTATTTAATATAGACGTTTATGCAAGTTATTTAATAATAATCAATATCCAAGAGATTTATTCATATAATACAATGTGGCTTTGGATGCAATGTATTTTACAAGGATAACATGTATTATATGATAAGAGAAATTTAATGTTACAAACCCAAATAAAAACTCATGTATAGCACCCATAAACGTTTAATTATTGTTTAAATATATATACATATTATTAAATATAAATATAAAGTTGAGTATAATATAATATAAATATATAATATATTGAAATTATTACAAAAAAGATAAACAAGTATAAAAAAAGTATATGTATAATATAATTAAATTATGTAAAATTATGAGTCGCTAGGCACTTGGACGATGCTGCATTTATTAACGACTTTCTGGGTTGAATTATGCAGATAAAAATGGATTCACAATACGAATTCTCTGGGAAAGCAGTATTAGTGCAGCATCTGAATAATAATGTAATGGAGGATTGTACATATTTGTACATTTATTTTGAAATCGAACTACATTAATTTTTAATTCTGGTTCGTTTGAAAAAAGGTAATTTAAATTTATATTTTAATGAATTCTTTTCATATTATATGCTTTCTAGAGTTGATAAAAAGCAGGATTTACAATTTCATATGAATAGATTTAACTAAAGGTTTTCATAGAAAAAAGTGTAAATTATGTCATTTATATTTATAAATTAAATTGTTTCAATATATCACCAACTGCTAGACTGAACAAACTATACTTCGGATATGTGCGCCCCATCCCTAACACAATTATGTGTAAATATCCATATTATTTGAAATAATCAATAAAAACGTTCCCAAAGGAAATGTAAGGAGGCACTATTTAAAAAAAATGATGGTCCAGAAAGTGCCGGATAGGCCGGACCTGTTGTTACGGTCCTGCCAAACCAAGGGGACTGCGTTACAAAAATAATGAAACCGATAAAATATTTTATTTGTACTTTGCGGTTATGAAAGGCAAAAATATTATGATGTACTCCATAAAAGCAATTTCATTAATTGCCAAAAAAAGAAAATGCTTTCACAATTAGATCTATCGCTTGTTTTTTATTTTTTGTCGTTATGCAATTCGTGAAAAAATTGGCTAATTGGTAAATTTATTGATTAATACATCTTTCGAATTTCGTTTAAATAATTCTAATTAAAGGCAGAAATTGAATGCGCAAAAAATGTTCAGGGATGCAGCTATGATGATAGCGTACTTAATATGTTCGGAATACAAATATCATCAATGAAAAATTACACTTCTTTAATACACTTTTCACTTTTTTTACTTCCAATCAGATATATTAATTGATGATGATAAAAGTAAAACGGTAAAAAAGAAAGTGAACACGGTGAAAGTAAATAGGCCAAGTACCAAACTCAAAAGTAAGTCGTTTAATGTTTTATAAATTTCATTTCTATTACATGTGAAAAGTGTGTTATTGATTTTAAACATTATTAACCGTTTTAAGCTCGCACGTAAGTTGAAGTTATATGTTCTTGAAATGTGGTATCTTCGCTACGCGTGATACGCACATGAATTGAAAGTTACCGTATTGATTCGAGTTTGATTAATTTTGAAATTCCAGTATTATTGTTATTAATAATTTTAATCGTCGGAATTAGTATTAATTTAAAATTTTACATACTTGGAATTATAAATTTAATAGTCAACAATATTTTTAATCATCAGGATTATAGATTAATTGAAATCAACTTTATTAATAAAGGCTTATTAAATAAAAAATGTCTGTTTTAAAAAAATAGCGTTCCCTGTACATCTAATATATAAATACACATAATGTTCCCTTTACTGCGCTATGGTAATGATTTAGTAATACATTCCGATATTGAAATTGATACCATTGTGTAGATCATAATAATTTAAAGGTCATTATTAAAAATAATTAATAAAAGTCTTTTTCATTTGGTGTTAAATGTTCCGTGTTTTTCGATGTGCTTATCACATCTAAAAACACTCGTCAATTTTACGATTTAATTTAAATGTTATAAAATCCTGAAAAATACAATTATCGACGTTTTTATCCAAATTATCTCCGGATTACGTTCAATAATAAATCAATCCTTATTACTATTATATACCCTAATCCTTATTACTATTATAATCCTTATTATTATAATTGTAACCCTTATTGTGACCTAATTGGTTCCCTAATCCAAGTGTTAAGTGTTTCGAAATATTTGTTCTCATGGTTGCTCTCAAGGAATAGTAGACCTAAACTCCTCGTTCGAGGCTGCACGAATTGTCATATCGAATATTATCTCATATTGCAAACATATTTACAGACATATTTACTCATATTTATAGACAGGCAGAATAAGGGTAGGCCTATTAGTAAGAGTTGATAAACTATTCTAAGTATTGTACATGCTATAAAAAGAATCTCACGATAACTGATTAATTTTTTTCAATGATTTTTAATTACATTTTAAATAACCCTCTACGAATAACAATTTTACAATCATTTAAAAATAAAGACAACTTTTTTATATCTTTATATCTTTATACACTTTTACTATAATATAGTTGAGGATAGAAACCAATCAAAATTCGACGATTTTTTACAACATTTCTTTATAGCTAATGAATGAACGTCTAGTTATATGCAACGATCGATGTAGAAAATATACAAACAGCTTATTTTTAGCGTTTATTACGTTCACATCTATCTAATAGTGGATAATATGAATATACAAGTTGTCCTGTGTTTCCTTCGACTGTAGCTATTTGCAAGTTTCGGGAAAATATTTAATTAACACTACTAATTAGTATAGCAATAGATTTAAAAACGTAGTTATGACTTTTGATTTGATTCTTTTTGAAGTCGGCGATAGGAATCGTTTTCAAGTATTTACAATGTGTCTCGCAATGTTTGCAAAACTGTTCCCTGCCTGTCAAGTTATGCTACCTGTTTTTATTTCTGCGAAACGAAAATATTTTTGCAATTTAAATAACCAGACTAATCAAACATTCACTGAAACATGCTTCGTTGAAAATACCACCACATTTTCTTCAAGAAACGCTTCAATACCTTGTACTTCTTGGACCTTTGACCAGGAAATCTTCATTTCGACCATTCAAAGTCAGTATAGTCTTACTTGCGACAGAGAGCATCTGATAATCGTTGGAAGTACATTGTACATGGGTGGTTTATTCTTTGGCAGTACTGCTTATGGTCTTCTATCGGATAAAATAGGCCGATTACCAACTTTGTGCATCTCCATCATTAACCTGGCCGTCTGCGGGCTCGGAGCAGCATTGGCTGGAGACTTTTGGCTGTTCGCCATGTTTCGTTTTGGTGTTGGGTTTGGTTCTGCGGGTACAATGACGGTGATAAACACATACTGCGTTGAAACGCTAACCGAAGTTAAGCGAGTCTTCTTCGTAATGCTTTGTCTGACGGGTTGGGCATTAGGAACAATGTTAGTTGTGATGTTTGCGTTTTTTATAAGGAATCATGTTTATTTACAGGTAACTAATGATTTCATATTTATTGTTTTCATAGTAATTTAGCGATGAGTTTCTACTTGTGTAGTTTAAATAAAAATTATGATTATATTCAGTACATTCGATCGATAACAATATTTAAATATTTTTGTATAATTAAAGGATTGATTTCGAATTATTTTAGACCTATAATATATTATAAGGTATAAGTATAATATAAATAAGTATAAATATTTTTATATATAAATATATATTTGTCTATATAATTGTCTATATAATTGTCTATATAATTGTCTATATAATTTGTCTATATAATTGGCCTATATAAATGTATATAAATTTATATATATATATTAATTATATATTTGAATATAATATAAATATATTACATATCTAAATTATAAAAATATAAATAAAAAGTATATGTATAATATATTTAAGTATAATTATGAGGTATAGAATAGTTTTAGTAGGTCAAGTATAATGAGTGACCCTTTAGGGATTCCGCTCGGCCCTTGGACGATGCTGCTGTTATGGACGACTTTCTGGGTTGAATTATGGGGGTAAAAAGGATTCACAATATGAATTCTCTCGGAAAGCAGTATGAGAATAATCTAATGGAAGACTGTACATATTTGCCTGGTTGGTTGAAAAAAGTGAAGCTGAATTAAAAAAAAATCTTTTCATATTATATGCCTTCTAGAGTGGATAAAAAGCAGGATTTACAATTTCATTTGAATAGGTTGTTTTCATTAAAAAAATGTACCGTATATAAATTTTTATTTATTGAGTTCTTCAATTTTGATAATTCATTATATAATCTTCGTGGTATTTAAAAAAAATCGTGTATCTCTAGCAGCTTTAAATAAAACAGGAAATATATTTTTTTACAAATCGTGTTGCTTCCTTGTGAAATCGCTCACCTAATTAGTATCGTAAATAAAAACTGTAAGCTCTTTTAAATTTATGCTAAAATCTGGTGACCTCTCTAACCGTTATAAATGTTTTCATCTTAATGACATGACATATCACGTTTCATGAACTGTTTAATGAAAAAACAGTGCACAAAAATGCATACTGTAACCCTACCTATCTACACCTAATAGATATAATTGGTTTTTAGTTAGAGTACACCTTTCTGTATATGTATTTACCTAATTATATGTGGTTGCAAATGAAATATATAACTGAAATATAAGCGAAAATTATTATTTTTTAATTATTGTGCTCATCAATAAACATGACATTCGAAAAGCGAAATTTTCATGACTAACAATTTTGATAAAATGTATGCAAATTTTTATAGGTTGTATACGTATGCCAAAGGCAAAGACCAATGTATATAATAAAACAATTAGACATAGAAAAAAAGGTAAATAAAAAATTATTTTTGTGGAAAATACATTTCATTCAGTTATGCAGTTCAACAAATTTTTCTAATTATCGAGACTGCATTACAAAAAGAAAACCATGATGAAACCGATAAAAACTTTTTCTTTTATACTTTGCATTAAACAAAATGTTATAGTGTGATTCCATAAAAGCAATTTTAATATTCAAAGGCAATGGATGCTAAAAGATATTTATTTTATTTTAAATATTTTGCCGTTATGCAAATATGTGAGAAAGTTGGTTATATGGTGAATTTATTTATTAATACCTTTTTCGAATTTCGTTAAAAAATAACATATAAATACACAAAAAAGTGGTTGGATTTATAATTCTAATTGAAGACGGAAGATGAACGCAAACAAAGTTGCCAGGAATGCTAGCTATACTGATAGTGTACTAAATATGTTCGGATTTAAAATATCATCAAATAAAAATTCACTTTTTGAAAAAGGTTATTATTTTTTGGTCTCAAATCAGATTTATTATATGACTCATTATTGGATATATATATATATATATATATATGAATTTTACATACAAATATTATCTAAACGAAAATTCCAACATAAATATATTGAATCTATAGTCAGGAAGATAACATACAATGTAAATAAATATCAATCTGGAATAATAATTAAGTAGAACAAAAATCCTTATCAAAAATTTTCGAACTAATAAAAGTTGATAATTAAAATTGTAACCAGAAAGATAAAATAAATCAATATAAGACTAACGTGAAAAATGATCGAGAATTAATTTAATAAAAATATAATATATTTATGTGCTTAAGTTTAAACAAATCTCTGTTATACTCCTTATCAGAACCGAATGTATTATTATTATTATTATTATTATTATTATTATTATTATGAGAATGACGAATATGTATGACTCGCTTAGTAGTACAGTGTGCTGCTCTGGAGGCCAACGTGGCCACTCTGCAGCAAGAGCAACAGTCCCAGCACATTCAGACAAAAATGCCTTAAAGGGTTAGGAAATATTATAAGATTATATATTTTAATTGATGATCGTAATCTAATTAATCGTTTTAATCAATCATATAATTAAAATAAAAGCTATGTCTATTAAACTAGTGCAAAAAGGCCTAATTTAATAGTAAATACAATATGCCATTGCATTGTTCAGCACCACCAGAAAACAATCAAAAGAAAACAGTAGGAAGGAACCATAAGTTGTTAAATAATTAAAACATTTATATCAAAATGATTAATTTAATTTCGATGTTAATTGGTAATTCAAAAACTCTATATTATGGCTTCTCTTATCTAAAATATTTCTTTCATTACAGTGAAAAATATAAAACTATAATATAAAAATATAATAAGGTTGCGTGTATAGTGTTCATTCAAAACCAAGACAAATTAAAATAAACAAATAATAATTAATAAATAATTTTGTTCAAAACCGATTTATATTCTATAAGCTAATATCTATATATTCTCGATATAACTAAAAAATAATAATTTATAATTCATCAATAACTTTCACATCGCATCAAGATAGAATATTATATAAGTAATAAAATTATTTTATAAGCAATTATGTAAACAAACTTAGTTAGGGTTTTATTTGAAAAATGTAAGTAATCTATAATGTGTATTATTTAATATTTTTTATTTTATGTATAATGACAACTGTG
>JAUZND010004792.1:0-11517 GCA_034780555.1 Coelogynopora nodosa
TTTTTAATTTTATGTTTTTATTTTCTGTTCTTGTTTAATCTATAGTGACAGACAGTATGATTTCTCATATTATTATTAAGAAAACTAATGTCTGCACTTTTTTGTTAGTTTTTAAACAGATTTTTCGTTTGTCGTACTATATATAGACTGTATAGAACTGTATATATATATGTATTGCTAAGGGGAAAAAAAGTTATCTTTAAAATGAACAGGATATTGTGTTTTTTTAGAAGAAAATATAGTATGCTTATATATTTTTATATTTAGCTTTTCTAGTCTGTTCGTCATAAGTATAATTACGAATTTTTCTGAAAACTCAAGATAATATAATCTGGGAAAAGGTGATGAAACCTGTATATTACAATGAATATATTGTTCGTGTTATGTTTTTAACCTGTTAATACCCTTTAAGCTGTGGTATTTACAGTGTTGTTATATTTTAGCTTAATTGTATTTGTTTAATATCACATTTACGAAAAAATAGTGTTGACATTTCTTACTTTCTTTAATGGTAATGTTATAATAATATATTAATTTGTGTTCAATATTTCATTGATTATTAAATAGCGCTAAAATAATGAAAAAATCGCATGTCTAAAGATGAGCTAAAATTACAGACCCTTTTAGATGTTTTTAAAAAAATTCAGTATTAAAAATTGTTTAAGCTTTTATTCTAAACCCCCACAGTCTAGTCACTAAATACACAGCTAACTAAGTCTGTGATTCAAAACTATTTATAATCGCCATAAAAAAAGTTATGGTGAGTAAATTTAATCCCTCCACCCGGCTATTCAAGCTTCCAAAAACATCTGGTGCTGCTAGGGTTAAAAAATTGTTTGAATACAATTGTTTAGAGATTCTCATTGTCGTCTTATTGAAATAAAAAGGGGGAGGGTTATAGCACATAGGCGTAGAAGAAATATGACTAGGCCTACAATGAATCCCTAATGGTATTTATCGACAGCTAACCTGAGCTAACATTTTTCAACTAAATAGTAATGAAGTTAGCAGCCGAAATTTATATATTCTATGTGATAACCTCCTTTTTATATTTCTTACTTAAACTTACCAAACCGTTATAATTCCTAAACGGTCAAACATATGTATGTAATTGTCAATCGAAAGTACAAACGAAATATTTATTGTAGACTGGTACAGGGAGGTTAAACTC
Organism: Coelogynopora nodosa; assembly: GCA_034780555.1. Taxonomy (NCBI): domain Eukaryota; kingdom Metazoa; phylum Platyhelminthes; order Proseriata; family Coelogynoporidae; genus Coelogynopora; species Coelogynopora nodosa. The sequence goes on from JAUZND010004792.1 coordinate 1,172, forward strand.
TACATTTTTATTGGCTGTTGTACTTAACCAAATCCACTTTTAATTTAAGAAATAAAAAAATCACATTGGTCTCATGGTTTGCTATGTCGACTTCAGATAATGTTAAACATTGAATTAAATTAATCAAAATTACTCTAAAATCTTTCTAAACAAGTAGTAATCATAATGTTATATTATGTGTCTATAGAATTCTATTAATAAGTATTAATCATAATAATTTGATCATCAATTGCATATCAAAAAACTCAATCAGATGCAAACTGTCTGCTCTACAAATAAATAAATCAAAATGTATGCGATTCAAATTGAAGTCCTTCTATTATATACAGGGTGTCCACGCTCCTAAAATATCCTAAAATGTTGAGGGACTCCTAAAATTTCTTAAAATTTTGACAAAATCTACAAAATTATCCTAAAATATACTAAAAATAATTTGTGGTGTAGAAAAAAATGTATTCTTATTTTTTCTTCAGTAGGATTTACAGTGAGCTCATTTAAATATAATCTATAATTTATAATGATTCAAAATAAATTTAAAACTTTAAGAATTCTAGTTGTCGTTTTCCACAACTCTACCGTGGACGGCTCTATCAATCAAATTGACGGTGTGCATTTACTTATTTTTATTTTGTTTTTACTAAAGAGAATAAAAAAACTTATATTTGGTTAATTCACAAAAATTATTAATAAGTAATGCTGAACTGCTTAAAAATTGTCTTTAAATAATCTTATATTAAAAAAAAATCTTTAAAGTATCCTAAAATATCCTAAAAAAATACTGAAAATTTCCTTAAAATATCCTAAAACTATGTTGGTCTAAAAGTGTGGACACCCTGTATATATATGTGTGTACCGAAGTGTTGGTGCTCCTGTTCTCCCAGGCGAATGAGCGCGACTTCCACGACTCCCTTCTGGTGGCCGGCTTCTCTCCTGACCACTGCGCCTCCCTCTACCAACAGCTGGTGGAACATGAGTCCGCTCTCAGAGAGGAACAGACCAAGCGGGGCATGCAGCTGCCCCACTATGCCGACTTCAAGTGGAGAATTGACGTCATGGTAACCACCCAGCCTAGTCAGAGTGTTATTAGCTGGTTTCTCGTTGGTCGGTTCGCTGAGGGATCATCTTATGTTAACGTTCTCTGCTTCCATGTTACTTACGCAGGTTCCATATTAGTGAGGCAAATCAGGCAATTTTATCAATATTGTCAGGAATTTGTTTTCAATGTTAACAAATCATAACATTTTAAAGAAGAATTTAATCATGTAGGCCTACATAATATAGCCATATTCTAGTTTTATTGTAACTTTGTTTATTACGTAGGCATAGCTTATAGTGACCCTTTTTGAATAGATACTGATCATTTTAATTAATTCTATGTTTTAGTTTACTCAAGGAAACTAGTCAATTGCAATAAACCCTGTGATGTCGCTACGGTTCTGTTTATTTTATGGTCGTAGTTAATTTGTTTACGACATTCAAAATTCAGTATTAATTAAATTAACATCACCCTTCCCACTATGTCCCCCTCCACCCTCATCCCACTGTGTTCCCCCTCCCTTACAGCTCTCAGGACGCACTCTAACTGACCAATTGGTTCCTCTGGTACATATGGAACTCTCCACAACTCAGTATGACACGGAGAAGCGGTCCATTTTCCAGTCTGATCCGGGGAATCTTCGTCGTATATTGGAGCGCCTTGAAGCCGCCGAGCAGGAACTCAATTCAACCCATGTTCAGCGAGTGGGGAAATACATTAAATGAAGACTGTCTAATCTAATCTTTTATTTATTCTAATTGGCATAATATTATTAACTACGGTATAATGATGTTAAATATAAATACTTGTACACTATTTTGATACTGTTGATTATTATCACGTCTTTCTTATTATGAAATATATCGAATTATCTTGTAACATCTGCAATTTATTACTATCTTTTTTAACTGCTCGTTGACGAGTAATGTATAAGCGATATGTAATATATGTAATTAAGTTAATTACAAATTGTAATGTAAGTTGAAATATCAGCGTTCTGCTCAGACATCCAAATTTAATTTATTTTGAAATATTAAAATAAAAAATCAATTTTTCATCTTTAACACTAAAATCAAATTCGCCGTATCAATGAAAATAAGAAGGACATCTAATTTAGTATTTTTTAAAAACGTTCTAATAATACAAATACACACATTATAAATACAAAATGAAACTTTTTATATTGAACACATTTTGCAAACTATATTTTTACATAAAGTAGTATAAATGGTCATTTTTCAAAATACTATATATTTTGTGGCATTACAATAATTTACTGATAAAGTAATAAAATGGTACTTCTTTAACCTGCAATATTCATTGTATATTACAATACACTGGCATCGTATTAATCAATATTGTATTTGCGATAGACGTACATGCGAATGATGCATATATATTCACATAATGAATATAATACAAGGTCACGTATAAACATGTAGAAAACTTTGTAAAAATATAAGCTATATATATATATATATCATTCAAATCGTTCATGCGGTACTTCTTGAGGCACACAGCAACAGACAATATTTCGCAAGTGTTGTCGAACAGATCTGCTGTAGATTAGAAGAAGTAAAAAGTTGAAAAAAGCCTGACTGGAATCACCAAACCCCTGCGGGAAATAAAGGGGAAAATTGATTTAATTAATTATTCAGTAAAATAATTTAATCAATAATTTAGTAATATAATTTAATTAATAATCTAGTTAATTATTAGTCAAAGTTATTAATATTAAATTGTTTTACAATAGAAATAAATTAATTCTAAATACTAATAAATAGGCGAAAAAGTCTTAGAGAGAAAAAAATCGTTTGCATTGTCAGTAGGGACTTTTTCGTCTTTTGATTTGACTTTTTCTCTTTTTTATAAAAAAACTTCTTTTCTTTTTCTTTAATGCCTATTGAGGATGCAACAAACGAAAATACTCTGAAAATTATAAAAAATATATAAAATGGGATAAGTCCTAATTAGTGATCTACACATAATTATAAATATCTATAATACTATTTAATAACCACATGGCATGGATTGCCAAATTAATATATTCATGGTCAAAATTTACAATAATTTTGAAGCCATTTTCAGGTATCTATAAGTAGAATATATTATTATGATTGATATATAAATGTATATTGTACTTAAGTTAGACAGTAAAATACTTATTATTATGAAATATTGAAAATATACCACCATATATCTAAATACAAACATTCATACTTTATTTTATTTCAAATACTATTCTGTTTCTTCAAACATTATGGTTATATAGGACAATCTACTTTTAATTATCAGTATATATTTATATTTCTACTTTATCTCGTGTCTCGTCTGCACTGCACTCAATACCTATAGCCACAAATTGGGCCAATGAAAAATGTAAATCCCTTCAATCATTGGATTAATAGAATATGTATTTATATACGTATGTATATATTTTTATATATATATATAAAAATATTATGGTTATATTATATATATATAACCATATGAATATGCTGACTTCTATTTGTCGTAAAATATTTGCATATATGGATCACGAATTCGGCATGATACATTTATTAATTAAAGTTAACATTACCAGAGTTTTAGAGTGAACGAAATTCCCAAGTGCACCTCATTGTCTGAATGGTTTCTGAGATAATGACAATAAATTGCACTATAAGTGCCTGCATATATGTAGTTAATGTCCAGATAAAGCATAATATCAAATGTCTTTAATTAATAATAATTAAATTTCATTGATTTCCATTTATACATATCGAAAAAATACAATATCTAAGTTATATATATATAAACACACATTTAGATAATTTAATTAAAAATAGTAGAACCTATGCAGTCGCCAATGTAAAAATATTATCAATAAAAACTTTCCGAACAAAAATTAGAATTATACAATCAGGAGGTAATAAAAGTATTTTAAATGTAAATTAGCGGTTAAAATAGTTGGATATATAAGTATTACCAAATTTTAACTTTATTCAATGACTTTCAATACTTTATTTATCATGTAAAAAACGTTACACGAAGTAATTCTTTTATTTGCTTCGTACACTTTATCATGGCGTTCAGTCTATGTTTAAGTAAGCAAAACAAAACGACTTCAACGCTGTGATGTAATATTAAAAAATATAGCTCTTACGTGAAAGTAACGAACAAGGTTGTCAATCTGAATAATTTCAGCAATTGGATTCAGAGTGCTCATGAAGTATATATTAAAACAGAATCGTAGAGTCCCTGGAAACCGGATGGTTGCTAACACCCAGGGCATAATGAAAAAAAGGGACTCCTCCTCCGAAACACTCAAGGGATCTTCATCCTGGCTGGACTGAACGCTTCCGCTCTGTATTTCTGTGAAGTCCATGTTCTCATGAAGTCGGGCTGGTAGCAGGTCCCGTTGGTTGTGCCTATTCTGTTTAAGGAGAAACGTTGTAGTAATACACTTGCAAAAACATGGGTCGATTAAATATATATATATTTAAATGTTCTCTATTTGGTGATGTTAATTATTTGTTTTTTAAAGGGCTACGTTATATAGTTACTGATCCAATGCTGTCATTTAGCATTTAGGAACAATTATTTTTACCTTATTTTCACATTATCTCTTGTCGATATCCCGCCACAACCCCCCATACTGAATATGTATATACAAGTATATTAATTATATTTAACATAATAAATTTCAGTTATTTCAATAAGAATTTAAAAATTTGAGGCTATATATTGAAAGTTTATTTCTGAAATATAATTTTTTATTTACACATATGTTTTCATTTATAAATATTCATACTGAGTATAAATAAAAATATACCGGATTAGTTATATCGATTTGTAAAATAGTTTTATCATTTATTATATTATTCAGTTTGAAGTATTTAGTCCAATAGTGTCAATAAAATTTATATTAATATCCAGTAAAGCAAAAATACCTTATTTTAAACATTTGCAAATTATTGCTTATGTGTTCGCGTATATCATGGTTGCATTCCGAAATATATCGTTTTGAATAATACCCCTCAACATGCTGAAGAAAAAACTATGAAAATCATTCCCATAACTTACCCGAAAAACGAGTGCCATCTTCAACTGAATGCTGATAACAACCGTCAAAAGGTAGACCCCAATTTCCCACAGTTTCCCCGACCACAACTGGAGAGCCAGCACTTGACGCGGGTTCAAATTACAGCACTGAGGTCCCTTGAGCCAACACCATCCCCCACTGGTCTTCGATACGTCCTCCCCAACTACCCCCATACTCAAGGCCAGTGCAGTTATCACACCTGTATGTGTGAGGTATAAGACAGTGGGAATATGAAATTACAAGAAGGAATATGAGAGAGATTTATTCAGAATTTTGCTATTAAACTTTTATGTATATTATGACATTATCGATTACCGATTGCCGAATAATTTTCTGGTAATGGGTACAGAATATTTAGTTTGATGAAATTATGACACATATAATTTTCAGTGCAGTATTTCTGAACATGGAAGTTTCTCCTAATTAGATCTTGTATAAATATAAAAAATTTGAAAAAAATTTTTATGATAAAAATATTTTTCTATGATCATGGATATAGATTCTACTAATCAAACATCTTGATTATTCAACTCATAGATTTAAACAATAGTAACTATGGTAACAAACTAGAATAGCCGTAGTGGTTCGGTAATTCAAATTAATTCAGACTAATTTTTGTTATGCTATATATACCTGTATAGAATTTTTCACAAAAAATGTGAAATAGGTATACTGCTATATAATTACAACTAGCAACATTCTATTGATAAGATTATATTTTGTAGGTACACGGTTCTTCTTTCATAATATAATATTATAATAATATATTATTTTAATATAATTTATCTATTTAGATGTAAACGATATTTAGGTGTTAACAAATATACAAATATTTCAATACATTATAAAAAATATATGGTTTTACAAATAATATTTTTAACGAAAATTTTTTAATTTATAAATTTATAATTTATATATATAGGTACAATATACATATATAAATTATCTAAAACATAAAGGTCGGGAATTAAAACGAAAAAAAATCAAATGTGAAATCCAGTGGTTGTTTATCGCAAATATTTCAATAACTATGGTTACTATCGGATCTTCAAATTAGACTCACTTCAAAATAGACCCCCCCCCCTCCCCACAACAAATGGTATGTACTCACCAGGTACCCTCCAGCAAATGATGTGAACTCACCAGGTACCCCCCAACAAATAGTGTGAAAATAGCCTGACGCTTTGGAAAAGATTTCCTGCCGTCTCACATCTCGTCGAATAACTTTCAGAACAAAGAAAACTGCAATCATCAGAGTCCAGAGAAAGGAGCACATACTCGAAAACGTCGTAACAACACTTTGAAGGATGCATACATAGTCACTGTTACAAAATGGAGATGACCCATTTTCGCTCGGAATGTAGTAGACTATGGTGTACCGTAAGATTCCGACTAAGTTTCCAGACGCCGTGAGCAGATCTGCGATTGTGAGATAGAGAAATAGACGTCGACTGGTCAGGGGAAGATTCATCACATTAGCGGGACTGTTGAGCATCCAGATCATCATCACCGCACAGAATGATGACGTCAGACCGCTCATTCCCGTTATTGCCAGACTTGGAATAGGCACCAGATAGCTCGTGAAATCAGTCGTGTTATTATTCATCGTTTAGATTCTTTTAACGATGATTTGGCGCAGGTGGTAAATTAACTAGTATTTAAAATAACAATATTCCAGCATCTTGTTATTTATTTCAGTTTAAGTAATCGGACTTTGGACTTCTTAACTTCGAAATAAGTGATAGGCTATTATCGGCATTCTGATACCTGATTAATTAAAGTATAATTCTCATAACTGCGCAGTACGTACAATGCGATGGACTATGCGATACTAATCTAACATGTATTTATATATAACTAATATATATTATTGATCAATATATAATATATTCAGCTATTTTAAGTTAATAAGCGGCTATGTGTTTTATCTGTGAGAACTCGATAACCCAATGATTTATAGGTCGAGTTTCAGAGTATGTTCTCTTCATAGTATTTCATATGTTCTCTTCATGTTCTCTACATAGAATTAACAAGTTGCTGTAAATAACCAAATATTGATAAACTTTTACTTATTAAGGAACAAGAACCAACTCTCGGACTCTCCCGTTCATGACTAAAAGCTGTATGCATCGTATGAATTAAATAATATGCAAAAAATAAATAAAAAATAATTGTTTAACATATTTTTAAGATTTAAAGATAAAATATTTTGAAGAAAAAACATATTTGCGCTGAAAGTTTGACTATACCTTGAATAAGCTTCAGTGCTAACAATGTAGGTCAGTGTAGGTCAGTGTAGGTCAATGTAGGTCAATGTAGGTCATTGTAGGCCAATCTAGGTCAATGTATGTCAATGTAGCCTACAAATGACAGGTTTTATGCTACAAATTACAGGTATTGTGCTACAAATGACAGGTTTTATGCTACACATGACAGGTTTTAAGCTACAAATGACAGCTTTTATGCTACAAATAAGAGGTTTTATGCTACAAATAACAGTTTTTAGGCTACAAATGACAGGTTTTATGTGTTTGGATAGTGGCTTTTTTGCAGCTATATCTCTATATCTATGCTGCGGACAACACTAAAAGAGATTTCTAAAAATAAATGTGAGTGATTTTGGCTTTTTCGCATGCGCTAATAACGAAAATGATTACATTTTAGACCATCATGTATCAATTATTTATAATTTTAATTATACAAATAATAATGTTAATGATAATTTTGCCTTTTGTTGTAATTATAAAAGAAATTTATTATTACAATCTCGGTATCATAAATAATGCAAATTAATTTAATAAGTTTAGACTCATATTGCTTTAATATTAAGAAGAGTCATAATGATATTTATCTGAAGCATCGCGCGACCTTTTTATATCATTCCAATACCTATTGCACGAAATAAATATTTTAATTGATCCATTTGTACATTTTATACACAAAATATTTGGGGTATATAAATATTCACATTTTATGTTAATTTATATATTTATAAGGAATTTGGAGAACACTTATAGGAAATAACGTAATTGCCAAACATGTAAATTAAAAGGCATATCATTAAAAATTAAAGCAAATGAATGTATGAAACAAAATAATATAATCGGAGTTATCTTTGCCTAAGCAACAAGACCTGTTTAAATTGGGTCTATGGAAACCATTCCATCAACAGTGAAGAGCTCTATATAGAAATCACAGCTTTTTAATTGTGGTACCTGAAAGTGCATGTGTACATATATGTTACTTGAATAGTATAGGCTGCAGGTTACACGAAATGCTCCTGGTTTTGATGCGAATGAGATAGTAATGGAGTTGAGTATCTGATGCACACTGGAATGTCAACATGTTGTCTGATTAGGCCTACTACTGGTCACTGGTATAAGGGACGAAGAACATGAACATCGATGAACGTCTTCGTGATGTCAGTTTTTGCCTAAGAAGTGCGCCCATATATCCCTCTATGTACCTAAGAGGTGCTCCCATATATCCCTTTATTTCAGAACAGTGAAACGGCTCTTTTCAAGGCAATAATATTTTGATTGATATGGCTATAAATGGTTACAGATATATTACATATTAGTCTAGTTCCGCAATTTGTTATCATAATCAATTTTTATTTATATTACCAACATTAAAAATTAATAAGTTAAATTACACATTGAAATAACGTTTTTGACGAAATATGTTGTTTTTATAACTCATAAAAATTAAGTTGACAAAAAATCGTTACGTGATAAGTAAACATAGATATTATTTTCGTAATCAGAGTATGACAAAATACTAGAATTACTTATTTGTTTTCAGAAACCTTTCAAAAGGATTTCAGTTTCAGATCAGTGTTAATTATAAGGTTATTGTCCACACATAAATATGAACAAAATCCCGATTTTATCAAAAATCTGTAGGTAAACTGTTTATCATTTAGAAATTTTGAATTCAATGTACCAAATACATGTCCTTCAATGCATACTATACTTGGGACAGGCGTGCAGTATCAACAGCCCCATATTTTTAAGTCTACTGCGTTATTATTATTAAAACTTGAGGGCCTTCGTTGTGAACTCTTCGTATAACCTATATATATATAACCTTTGCTTTTAATGGTTAGGATAATTTGTGTGTGTGTTTGTTAATGTTTACTTTGACCTGTACAGAAATTATTAGTGTACCGATTGATGGAATTCGTTCACTTTAACTTTGACTCTAAGTCATACCGACTGTTTCCTATTTTTATTGATTATATTTATTGATTATATTTATTGATTTTATTTATTGATTCTATAGGGTTAACCTTTTGACAAAACTGGTTGAAATTTGGTATTCTAGTAAATAACTTAAACAACTTTTATAAATTAAATTGTTGCATTAAATATTTCTGGTTTTATTCTATAATTCGTTTTATTAACCCTTTATGCAGCGGTGGTAAACCAAACGATTTTTGTATATATGTATTGTATATCTCTACCAATTTATGTAAACAATTTTATTTAGTTAATGTACATATAATGCCTATTGAATAATATTTGATTAAATATTTTAAATTAAATGTTGTGCGTACAAATAATCACACAAAATATAATCAATTAATAAAGTGAATTCTATATAACGTTATAAGAAATATTATATTTTACAGGATTGTACATAGGCCACATATATATAGCACATAGGGTAGATAAGTATTGTAGTGTACATGTGTTTTATACTTCACATATATACATGTCATTATTTAAAACAAATTATCATTTAAATCCTTCTAGTGGTACATATTGAAGTCTTCCACAACATATCAAATCTCGCAAATATTGTCGAACCGATCTGCTGTATATTAGAAGGAGTAGAAAGTTCCAAAAAGCCTGACTTGAATCGCCGAACCCCTTTAGTAAAAGAAGAAAGTAACATTCAGTTTTGTGGAACTTTAATAAACAGTGCGTACTGGCTAACTAATAAAAAAGTATAATGCAATTTTCATACAAAATACATCTCTTTGATGGATAAAATTACATAATTCAAATAATGGAAACTGGAATCATGTCGACTTTAGATGAGTGACGTCATCCCTCCCTTACCCCTGCTACCTCAGTATTACTATCCTTCCCTTACCCCTACTCCCTCAGTTCTACTATCCCTCCCTTACCCCTGCTCCCTCAGTACTATTATCCCTCCCTTACCCCTGCTCCCTCAGTCCTACTATCCCTCCCTTACCCCTGCTCCCTCAGTCCTAATATC
>JAUZND010004793.1:0-11517 GCA_034780555.1 Coelogynopora nodosa
CTCTCTCTCTCTCTCTCTCTCTCTCTCTCTCTCTCTCTCTCTCTCTCTCTCTCTCTCTCTCTCTCTCTCTCTCTTCTTCTCTATCTATAACATAACGCGGTACTTACAATTGTGCCAGTTCTCATCCAAGCGTGCAGTGTGTATATAATATATATATATATATATATCTATAGACTATACTTAGGAAGGTCTATGGTCTATGTATGCTTACTTCTGTAATAGTAAGAAAGCTATGTATTAGAATTAGAATGTTATTCAATTTAATTTTGTAATTAAAAAATTATATTATTATTATATTTAATTAGCATTTGCAAATCTATTTAATTTTTTAAAAATATTTTATAAATAATATTGTGTACTTAATGTAGCGATAAATCAAATATGTTTTTTAAAAACTAAGAAAATACTTCAATATTATAGCCTGCCTATATACGTTCTAATAATAATATATTAAAATGAAATAGATTGAAATCTATAAAATTGTATATCTATACGGGAAAATATGATACTGAAGTTAGACCAAATGAAATGAAACAATATAGTTGAAAATGTCTAACATATACAATAAAGGTGATTACCCAGGATAATTAGACCAGGTTTATGTATAAAATTGTGGTTCATTTTTTAATGTTCGGACACTTTATAGTTATAAAACTGTTCATCTGTTTCATTTTAAACAGAACAATAATAATATAATACAAATTCTTATTTCATAATAATATACTCTATATGCACAGTCATGGATTAATCATTTACTTAGAAATAGCTGAATCATGATTTATTGTCCTTTGTTAATACTCCATTTAAATGGAATTGTCCTTTTCGAACAAAAAAATCTATTAGTGCCATAAAGTTGAAAAATTAACCCCCCTTGATTTCTCTTTGATGCACCCCTGATGAAAACATGTTTAACAAATTAAACATATATGCCAATTTTGTTTAATTTGAGAAATACTTTCATTCAGTGCATTATATAAAGCAAAAAGCATATAGATATCATTTAAAAATAACTCAAAACGGCAAACTTCACCAAGTTAATGTCGGACATTGATCAGATTTTAAATTTTACAATTTTTCAAAATTTATAAATATATCAACAAGTGAAAAAAACGGAATTATTGATGTGATGTTGTACCCTTTTGTACCATTTTGTACCATTTTGTACCATTTTGTACCCTTTTGTTATACCCTTTTCATCAGTAATATTGTTTCACCCTTAATCTTATTAATCTTATAGTATACAAGAAACCGATTGTAAATTGTCATTTTAGAGGTTTTAAATTTAAATTTATTAAATATCGATAAATATACTAAACATTTCTTGAATAATTTCAACAAATTTATTTTGATAATTTTTTTTGATGTTTATAAATAAGTGTAACTTTTAATTGATTACTTCAATATTTCTTGTTTTTATAGGTATGCGCATATATTTTTTAATATTTGAAATTTAATATTCAATTTCTGTATTTTACGTCAACTATAAAAAAGAATTAATTGGTTTAAATATTATATTACTGAATTGCGCTGTTGACGTGAAGCGTCTAAGAAATACTTTAGAATACTTATAAGAAATACTTAAGAAATGTTTACACTCTTTTCAAGTATGTCTGTCTTGTTATTGTATTTATAATCGTATCAGACATTTCCTATTTTTGACACGATAATTCCCCTCATTATTAATTTAATTGTTATGTATAGTAGAACTGTTGAAATGTGTACAGATGATCTATATATTAATGAATATATTTTGTTTGTAATATTGACGCATAATGGAATCAATAAGAGATTGAACAAATTGATTAATTGATTAATTGATTAATTGATTAAACATTGAACAAAGAAAGCAATTCAGCTTAATTATATGCAATCTCTTTATATACAATAGGTTAGATATAATTAAACATAACTCAAGTTCAAATTCAAATAAAAAATCGTTGAGCGTATGCCGTATGGGTTGTATATTTATGCAATATAGTGTTCAGATTACACGCAAAAGTAGCCCGCAATATTAACAGCTTCATCAAGGAGGTGTATTGTATAAGATCTCTCATATATTGGAGTTCCTCTGAAGTCGCAACGCCTGGACGGATATACGCTGGCAATCTGAAACGCTAAGTTTTCACTTCATATATCGTCAACATGACTTTGTCAACAATACAGTGAAATTCAAACCGGCTTTTCTTAATGAAAAGATACACAAAAAAGTCCTGTCCTATATAATATATGGTGTATATGCTTCCGCAGCAGGGATTTTGCGTTCTTCTGCATGGTGATATGTTGCGCTCTTTCTGATTAAATGCCGACAACTGTATATTAAGTTAAACATTTGTTCTCGAAGCAGAGAGAAATCTCCCTTCTTTTTCAGAATTGTTATCGTTGGAGCCTGTTTTTAATGTTTTAATAAATTGTAACAGAATTTTGAAGTTTGCTAGTTGATTATAAACACAAGGCAGATCCCGCAAAATATGGTCTCAAATTTACAGATTTTCACCATTATTGATTTTCTCTACATTGTTATCATCGTCAACAAAGGCAATTAGAATTAGAATTAGAAAAGATTGGTTTGCCTGTCTAAATTAGTAATATTAAATATCTTTGGTTACACAGTTACTCTGAAATATTACATATAACGTCGACTGAAAAAGTTTATACGCAAAGAGGTGAATAAATATACTTATTGTAGTCTATAAAAGAATATCGCATTATGCGATGCGGAAACTTTTAAAAATAGAATATGGATGACACACTCAATGGTCGGTTTGGAAAATTGATAAATGTAGAAACACAATAGCTTGTTTATATACTATTGCATATCATATAGATATTTAACTTATATAGCTCAAATAAAGCACGCTAGTAAATATTAATGGATGATTAACCCTTTCTTTCAAACAACAAACAATATTCGTTACTAGAAATACCTTATTTTAGTATAACACATAGTTATTGTCTGAAAAATTCCAAGTTGTAATACCAAGTATACAATTCATTAGACATAATTAAAAAAAATTGCATTAAATATATAAAATGGACTTAATTTAATAAATTTCGATCATTCAATTTGGCAGATATATAATACTTATATAACCAAGTTTATAATAAGTATTGAAATATCTAAATATAAAACAAGACATTCATTAAGTCACATATTTAAAAAAAGTATAATAATGACATATATCTTTATTTTAAAAATATATACAATATATAGTAATTATAAAATTATTGATTATTAAGATATTGATCCTTAAAAAATTAAGCTGACTTAATATTTCATAAAATATAATTATATATTCAAATTGGCTGTTTGTAGAAATTTCGAAATACAGATGGCTTAACTATATCAACATATTGATTTGCGGACAACTTTATCACCTACTTTTTGCTTATTGTCATTTTTAATTAACAATAAAAGAATTTTAATAGTTTTATAGAATTTTTGTTGTATATATATTTAGTGATGAAAATATAATGTAAAAAGGAAATATTTAATTTTCGTTGTGTCAATTGAAATGATGCATTAAATGTATAATTAATCAATACATTTTTAATAAAACAACTAATTTATAACTCGTGATTATGTTTTGCCTCTAGCGCGGGTGATTTGTTAAATATATTGTATTTTTACGATAGAATTAAATAATATTCACCTAACCTATGATAATCTACACTATGATATAGGTCTACATTTATTATTAATATTCTACAGTACGCTGCCAATTTACGACTAATTTTATAAAAGAAGTAGTATAAAAGTAGTATATAATGACAGTAAAATTAAATCAACTTTGCATTATGCTACTAATCTTAACCCATATCTATACCTATTCTCTATACTATATACTAAACTATATTTACATAATATCTAAACCTAATCTAACTCATATACTAATCGGTACTAATCTTTAAGAATTGCGCTGTTTTTTTCATTACTTTTCGGTATCTATATAGATGTATATATATGTGTGTATTGCTATATTTCACTAATTTTAGGTTATATATATTTCAATAAAAATTTAATCAGCATGTTACTTAGAGTGAAAATCTCATAAAATATGATTTTTATTAATGAACAAATTATGAGCAAAAAACTGTCAAGTGAACAAATTTCCAATTACCAAATATCTGTGCTTACAACAGCTAACAAGCACGATACTCATGTATTTGCATTATTCATTGAAAGTATATATCGAACAAATATTAAGAACAAGTCGTCAATTATTATATTTCAAAACTGTTTTTACATTTAAGTATATATTTGTTTTTTAATTTCAGTGTAAAACATCTAACTAAAAACGAAATGAATATTTCGCGCATTGCAAACAGCGTCAATTCCGTGCTATAAATTATTCCCGATTTTCCCAGTTGAAATATTATATAGTTGAACTAAATTGAGATAAATTAAATGATCTACCATTCACGTCAAATTAACCTTAATTAGTCAATCACTTCTTCATAAAATAATGACTAATGATGTGTTATTAGAATTGAATACATCTTCCCCCATGCGTGGCAGGTACGTATTGGTCCTGCGTATACCAATTTCTTCTGTTATATCATATGATTGCGCATGCGATTATTGTACCAACTACAGTGTACCAACAGCTTCACACCCGCTCTCTCAATTTGTTACATAAACGTGTATCTCTGCTAGAAACAAGTTTGTATCATTTCGAAGGGGTCGGAGGATGGTGCTGGTATATATAGACATTAAGACTGAAACTGGTTGGAAATACATATTACTGATGACACTACTGATGGAGTCAATTGTCAAGGTCATGAATCAATGACATGTTGACACGGTTACTCTCCACCCCATTAAATGGATAGGTTTTTACACTGGATCTTTATACTATATCATGAGACGCGTATATGTTTGTGAATACAAAAAAAATGCTTTTAATATTGTTATATAATTATGAAATAATAAAGAATATTAATTGTATAGATTTTGAAAAAAATATATGTGTGATTTAAATAAATATAGAAGAAGTATTTTTGACAAATTATTATAAATTTTAGCTATTACGATAGGCAGCGTTTTTGGAAAACAAAAGAAAATACTTTAATAATAATTAATAAAAAAAACTTTAACAATACTGTTCTGTTACGCATTTACATTAATTTTATTAAAATAAAACGATTTTTTATAGTCGAAAATTGACAAGGCAATGTATATGTTAAATCAATAAGAGTTAAATCTCTATTTATTAATTACTCTATCATTCAATTATTATAGTAAATTTATTTTGATTGATTTTTTTATCAATTTACTCCAAAGCAGTGTTGTACAAATAAGAATTAATTCAAATTATTTTCAAAATAGCGCTGTCAAAAATTGACGTCTGTTTTATGCATCTTATTTAAGTAATTAGTGATGAAGGCACAAGTCAGATTGGAAGTCAGGTCATTGCGTCATGACCGACTCAGCTCCCAGCTTCGCGTTCCCATAACCTCATGGTCTGCATAACGGTTGCATGGGGTGTCCTATACAGGTGCACATAAAATACACAGTGCAGGGGAGGGGAGGGGAGGACGTAGGTGAATCTTCACTGTGGAGGACTGGTGAACTGTCTTGTCTGTGCAAGAGTGCATGGTATATTAGCCAGAGCAGGTTGTTGCGCAATAGAGTCTGGGAGGTTTGTGGATGGGGTGAATAGTTGTGCGCGAATGGTATTCAGGAATGATTGTCAAGTCTGTATATATGATATACTTTCTCTCAGTGAAATGTCTTTAGTAGGGATGGCTAATTTATACTTCTTTATCAATTTGAAATTATATATAGTTAAAAATCAGTCAAAATATCTGCGTATTTCAGATAATAACTGACTTTCCATTATCATTATCATTATCATTATTATATTTCCATTAAGTTAACTGCTTCTATGGAAAACAAATAAAGAACTTAATTTATACCTCACATTTTAGCTTGCTCAAAATCAATTATATGTTTGCTAATGTAGAACACAGGATATTATATATTGTTTATTACTTATATTTAAAAACTGTAAAATGATAATTAAATTATTAATTTTATTCTATATAGATTAAATTAATTTAACACTATTAAAAAAATACAATACGTAATAAGTTCAATAATGAATTTTATTATTTTATTTTCATAAAGAACGTTTACGGCAAATATTCCACTTGAATATTGAACATAATTAAACCTTAATTATATTAAATACCTGACTATATATGCACTAATCTATAATACATATTTAACATGGAAGAAATCTACTTGTCGATTTATAATTATAGAATACAAAATGTTAAGTTATGTAATATGCTATATATATGAAAAGCGGTCGTCTAACTAAGTAATTAGAATTAGTAGAATGGCGCCTAGATACACAAAGAATACGAACATTACGCAAGATAATTACGATAAATAATTATTTAACATTACGAAGACATTATATTGGTAGTTCGATATATTCTTATGCATGTCACCTAACAGAGCCCTATCATGGGGCTAAAAGCATCTGACTGGCATTTGTATATATTATATGACCACGCGGCCGATTAGGAAAATTAAATTAATTTGATATAATTTAGATTACAACGCACCTCTCCCGCAGGAACATAGAACACACGTCCGCATGTGGCGGATTTAAGGGGGAGGGTATAGCTGGAGTGGCTATATAGACACCCCCCCCCCCCCCTCCTTCTTTTCTTCAAAATAATAATTTATGGAAACTCGGAACTGAGATGCTAAACAAATCGGAACGTTATATATAGAAACGAATAAGAAAAAGCGTCCAAAGGGACTCATATATAGGAGCCTATAGTTATTAATGTAAATGTTTACAAAACACATTTTACGAGGCTCGAAATAGTAAGACTATTAGCCTCATATTATGACAATTATAATTTAAAAAATTTTTCTTTCTATTATCAAAAACCGTTCTGTATATATTATATCAAGAGTTCTTATGGCAATGAATATATAATAGTTGTCTAAATTAGGAGATTTGTTATTTTATGGTCATATTGTGATTTTACATTTGACGTGAAAAACACATTTTGGATGAATATATAAGGACACGTAAATTAAAAAAAAATCCACTTTTTCTAAAAAAATTAATTAAAAAAATTTCCCACTCTCCGTCCCCTTAGCTCCCCTAACACACGCCGCAGCCGCACTAACCTGTCCTTCCCCTCGGCAGCCCGGTCACGCTGCCTTCTATTCTTGAACCAGTTGGAGACCTGCGTAGTGGTCAGGCCAGTGCCCTCGGCCAGCTCGCGCTTCTCTCGCGGGGTCGGATAGGCGTTGTGATTGTACCACTCGCGCAGCACGTTGCGCGACTTCTCCTTGAAGCAGTAGCTCGTCTCCTCGCCGTCCCAGATGGTGCGGGGCAGGGGGAACTTCTTGCGCACGCGGTACTTGCCCACGGCGCCCAGAGGGCGGCCGCGTAGCTTCTCGGCTTCGACGTAGTGCGCCTTGGTGAATGATTTGGTATAAGTATTAAATGAAATGGAACTTACTATAACGACCAATAGCCTTCGGGTTACGTATAGACCTGTAATATATATTATATCCGATGGAAATCCACGATCTATTGATTATTATTATAACTTTTCACGACTCGCTTCTATTGATTTATTAATTTTCAATACTATAACAAGTTTTTTAACTATTCATTCAATTACGATAGCAACGCCGTTTTTAAAATGTAGCTTTGAACGTGGTTATAAATGTATTACTAATATATTACTAATATAATATTTATCGATCAATAGGTATATATGCTTGAAAAGTATTAAACACATTTTAGTTATATATACTATTAACATTTAATTTAATTGGATTGTAAAAACTAAAGAAACACTCATTTTTAAATACTATAATAAAACTTGCTTCGCTTGTTCAAAAATCAATATCAACTGATAAATAATATAGTCCAATTAGATTGTGTTAAATGATAAATTATATAGTCAAATTAGATTGTGTTAAATGAGTTAATCTATTCAATTTATAGGAATAATAACCTAAAATTCAACGATTTCTTAAAATTATTGAACATTAACTAATTTTTGCGCGAGTTATGTTTTATTAAATATATATTAAAAAATATAATATTTATCTGTATCGTTCATTCGTAATTTTGAATGAGTTGAAGTGTTTCGAATACATGTTATAGTGTATTTTACAATTTACATGTGAGATATTTTAAGTATTATTTATGTAATAATTATTATAAGCTAATATTATATTTTAAAATATTTATGCGCATTTTTCAAAAGTTTAATAAAAATAAATAAATATAAAAAGAGCCGATAATGACTTTAAATACAATTAAAATGTTATATACAAAAAGCAACGAAATTTGTCTTTTCAACGATTTCATCATAAAAATTCGGCATAAAAATAATAGTTTTTCGCTTCTATTATTTGCAAATAATCAAAGATTATAATAATGTTTAATTAATAAATTGAAAATTTCATATAGTTATCTTTCTATATATATACATTTAACCATTAGGTAAATACAAATTTTGTTATAAATAAATATAAATCTAAAAAGCCATCCAAAAATAACGATAAGTGTTTTATAATTGTGAAAATATCAAATTTCCCTTTTAAAGAATTTAGTACAATTTCAAGTATAGTAGGTAATATAGTCTCATATTGTATATATATTTATTTAACTCCGAATTAGATAATGTAAAAAGTTAACTCTTTTGTATTCAGTTAAACTGTTATTGTTGCTTTATTTTATCATTGTATATTGAAAGTATTGTACATTTAGAGAATATATTTCTTATCTATAAATTATCCGAAATTTATAAAAATTATAAGAAAAACTTGGGTTAAGAGTTCACAGCAGCGTTATAATTTGTATATTATAATGTAAGACATCTTTCACATTATTTGTTTACCGTTGGAAAACTAATTTAATTTTCAAATTGGAATACATTTTTCTTATTATCGTATGTTACCATTAACAACAGGAATAGATACAGTATATATACAGTAGTATAATTGTAACTGATATTTTGGTTCCCAAGTCCATTCACCAGAGCCATAGCTATACATTTAAAAAGACGCTATGCCGAAGGTGAAGCTATAATTACCATCTAAACACAATATTTAAAAAAATTAAACGAATTTATTTGAAAATAAGTTTATTGAATATTGGCAGGGTAATATTATATAAATACAGAGAATAACTGCGACTATCATATAATATATTGATTGATTTGATTTGATACCATAAACGATTTAATGATCTACATTGTAAGCCTACTTTGTAAAACATCCTTCTTATGCAAATCTTATCATTATGTCCAATATCTAAATATGATGAATTAAAATTAAAATTTAAATAAAAAATCTGAAATTTTTATAATTTTGAAATTTATTTACCGAGCGTGATATAAACATAGTATAATATTACATTAAATAATATATATTCTAAAAATAATCAAAGCAAAAACAATCAATTGAAATCAGCTCCTACCTTGAGCCAAATCTCCTGCAACTTCGGGTGGTTATGGGGCGAGAAATTGTGTCCCTCCAGCAGTCGATACAACTCCTTGAAATTGCCCCGATGATACGCCACCACGGCCTTCGCCTTCAGCACGCTCTCGTTCTTGTGCAGGTGCTCACAGGCCGGCAGCGACCAGAGGAACCGAGCCAACCGATCGATATTACCGCCCTGCTGCAGCACCTCACACACACAGGCCACCTGCTCCTGGGTGAAGCCGAAGCTGGGTATCACTGCTGCCGCCGCTGCCGCCGCTGCTACACTCGTCTGGTTCTGCTGGTAGCCGCAAGAGGGGTCGATGTTGTTATTGCCGTGGTGATGAGGAGAGGGGCCAGGTTGACACTGGGGGGCGAGGTGATGACTGCCGGTCATATGGGGGTTGTGGGAGGAGGGAATGACACCACCGTGCTGCAGGTGGTGCTGGTGGCCCGAGAGGCCATGGGGATGAGGTGGTGCGAACATGCCGCTGAAGTCCTGCATCATGATGAGTGAGTTGGTCATCCACACGAACGAAGTTGTCTCTCTATCTCTCCAGCAATTGTGTCTACAGTAGTACTACTACAGCTTGCTCAGTTTGCCCTCGCTGCTCGGCTTAAATGCGCGCGGTTTGTATCGCCACGCGAGCATGAGATTACCTGGAGTGGATTTGATTGGGTTACACCTGTCCATACGGCGAATCAGATTGCATAACAAACAGCGCAGTTTTTCCCCCTCTCTCTCTCGCGCTCTCTCTCTCTCCCCTTTGGGAAATATGTCGCTTTTATCGCACGAGTACAAACATCCATCCCACAGATGTCCTCTCTCTTCCTAAATTTCATATCCCTTCCGTCTATAGTAGGTCTACAACGCCGATGTATGGATCTACAGAACTAGAAGAACTACCTGAACTAGCTGCCTCTAGAGACAGAGATGGTAACTCGATCGGCAGCAGCGAGCGAGCTGCTAGTAAACATCGGTCAATTGACAATCAATCCGGGTATCTTTGAATGCTCAATGAAATGAGAAACCATCTGTGCAAACAATGAATTCCTCCGTCCCTCCAATCCGTCGGGTTCGGTTGAGATGCTGTAGATGTCTCTGGCTTTCTTCGTCAATCATGCTAGTCAATAAATTAGACGGGTCTGGTTGTGGTGTGCCTGCGTATGTGCCCGGTGTGCCTGAAATATGAGAGAATGAGAAGTGAAGGGACATTAGTTGTCCTTAATTTTTGCCTTGTTTATTGTTAGTTAAAGACGCGGCGGTCTTATAGCTACCTACACTTCCATTTGAGTGTTTTATCCATTGATATGTTTAAATTCAATGTGGTAATTTAAGTTTAATTTGTAGTGTTTCGGTTAAATTTAGAGGAGAGCTTTAAATATATTAAATTTTTGACACTTCTAAAAAACAGGGGTTTTTGCCTGCATGTAGATGTTTTTCCTAATTATTATATAATTACTTACATTTATATATGAAGATATAGGTTTATTATATTGGTTCATAATTAAAACAATCATTTTAAACATAATTATATAGTATCAAATAACGCATTTAATATAGTTAAATGTGTACAATTGCAGACATTTAAATCTTTTTATACATTTTAATCGTAGACATTCATTTATAATCAGTTTCATCATCCAACGGCTTTTTATTCACTGAATAATTAGTAAACTATGTCTTAGTTTATATTCTCCTGAGAGAATCAACTCGTGAAATGCAGTTTTTGACCTCGCACAATAGTAGCATAGGAAGAGTGGATTCGACCGCAGTTATAAATAGATTTATGACTCATTAATGAAACATTTGACCTGACACAGTAGTAGTATAGAATGAGTGGATTCGACCGCAGTTATAAATAGATTTATGACTCATTAATGAAACATTTGACCACCTGACACAGTTGGTAACACTTCACTGATAATGAAACATTTGACCACCTGACACAGTTGGTAACACTTCACTGATAATGAAACATTTGACCACCTGACACAGTTGGTAACACTTCACTGATAATGAAACATTTGACCACCTGACACAGTTG
>JAUZND010004794.1:0-11516 GCA_034780555.1 Coelogynopora nodosa
CAGGGCCGGCGGAAGGATGTAAAAAGTGGGGGGGGGCTGAGATTTCCAATTTGCCCCCCACCCACACCTCAATTATTTGCATCCTTTTTGTCCTCTCAATTTTTTTGATGAATCTTATGAAAGGCCGCCTCCCTGAAAAGGGGGGCCACCCCTGTTCCGCCGATCATGATAGTAATATATAATGTAATGTAATAAGGTTACGTATATTAAAAGTAATGTTCAAATTGTCGACCTTCCCTTTCTGCACATTTTTTACATCGCATTATGCATGCTCGCTGCACTTTTCCAAAATTTTCTATGGTGCGTGACTTATGGGACACCCTGTATATAGGTCTCTTGAAATTAACACAATTATATCGTTTACAATGACAATGAAAAGTAACGAAGTTAATATTTTGTGAATATTGTAATCATGTTTATGAGTTAGAATTTATATAGTTTCAATTTAAGGCTCATTTAGTGTTAAAATTAATTAATTTCACATTGAATAAGTTGGAAATATATACAAAAATTTAATCTTAAAATTATAATTATGAAATTACATTTTTAATGTTAAATGTCGTTTAAGCGAAAGTTCCATTTCATAACTATTTCAATTTTAGTATATTTACTCCAATTTTACAATATTATATATTATTCAAAATTACTCCACGAAAATTGTTAATGATTTTTCATCGTAATATTTTAACTGATGAAATAACGTATAATTAATTCAATATAGCTATCTACAATTTATATTTTCTTGATGTTTACAATAATACTATAGGGCTAGACAACCGAGAAACCTTTTGATTGGTCAACCAATAATCCGACACGCTTCGTGTTGATATGTATCGATGTTTTGTTCGATTCAAAGAATCTCATTTGTTATCTTAACTTTCTCTCTGGTTTATTGGACAGAACAGTAATTTAACAAATTCATGAATACGCACTATTCTATGGCTTTTTTGTTACCTATAGTTAATACGCCTACAATCTCATTCTGGTATAAATAACTTTTGAAACTTCCGTATAGCAAATTGGCCAATTACTGAAAGAGAATCATGATCTCAATCGATAACCAACTTTTCAGGCAATACGTACTTTCCTTTATCCACCTTGAAAGTTGAAATACGTATACATATATGCTGTTCCTAACTTTGCTGGTTTTGGTAGACAATTTATGTTTATATTGTACTGCTATTGTACAAACAGACAGTAGAATTTCAAACAGCCAGCTTAGGTTTCAAATGGAAAGAATTCACATTTTCTCATGTTTCGACATGTTTCTCCATGGTATGTTTTCAATGTTCTCGATTCAGTTAGGTATGTCCATCTGTAGTTCTATATTATGGACTGGTACATTGATTATTAATATATAATAACTTTCTTATCTGCATTTATATGCTCTGATCTACATTTTAAATGAAGCAGTCTAGCTGCACTAGTACGCTATTTTCCATTCATCTAATCTTCCTTTGCCATTCATGATGTACATGCAACAAAACGGTCATTTATTTAGCATATATTATTTCCTATTTTTATTACTATATATGCGAAGCCTGTCTGAAATTATCCGACAAATCAAATTTAATGCAATATAATTTTAAACTCTAATTTCACTAAATTCAACATATACTTTTTTATTCTCAGAATTAAAAAATAATTTGTTTGTTATTTAAATATGGCTTAGTCAGTGGAATGAACAAAAATAAAGAAAATAGCTATGGGTATTAATTATTAGGCCTTTAGAGTTAATATTTTTGTGTAGCGATTTATCAGTTTTACAATTAAAATATAAACCAACTTGAATGTCCCTTTGGATTTAGGGATACTTAAATAAAATAAAATAATGATATTTCAATACTCATTATTCTCAGATTAAAATATATATGTATAATTGAAGATTACCAAATTGTCGATATGTGTCTAAAATGTTTACATATATTACGTAACTTACAAAAAAAGTAACAGCTAAATTTTATACAAATAATACAGAACACACTTATTCAACGATATCTATATGGACCCAACCTCGGGTAACGTAAGTAACAAAACACTGTGTATTTCTCAGATCAATAATATTTGATTTAGATAAATATTTAATACATTTAATTGAGTAAAACATTCCGCACAGTGTATAAGTTATAGAAAAATAATTTTAAATAAACATTAGCATTTCGCATAAAATTTTATTTACATATTGGTAACGTAAGTGACAGTTACTGGAGAATTTTCAGGAAAAAGTGGGAATGGCCGAGTGGTAAAGACGCTGGTTTGCATATGGCGAGGGTGTTGTCTCGGAATAGGTTCGAGCCCGCTCTCGAACTCTCCCGTTCCTGGCTAACAGCTGTGTTAGTCGAGTGTTTGCGAAACTTAATGGGTTCGTATCAAAAATATGAATATTTAGTGTCGCTAAACTTTTTGCAATTAAATTTTAACTATTTGAATCATTATACAATTGTCAAATTCTTGTGATCCTGGCCTATATGACACATTATTTCATATAACTTGTTTTTTAATTCCTATTTTATGCTTGGTACACCTATAAACCTATGGTGACAAAAATGCTTTAGTGAATTCTCTTGTATGGTGATGCTATATATAACACGTATTGTGCAGAATCTGATCTATTTATTATATGAGTCCCCAGTTTATACACTGCCTATAATGCTTAATCATAATATACCGCCACATTCTATTTCAGATGCAATTCGGTTTTAACATTCCCATGACATATGTTTTGCTTTTTTGGGCTCTATATTATAATTACTCTATTATTATAACGGTAATCAATTTATAATTGTCTCATTAAAATGTTGAATGACTGCTGCCGCAAGGCCATCTCCAATGTTATGATCCTTACATTTTTATTATACGAAAGTAACATTTTAAGTGTATTTTAACATAATATACACTTTAATTTATATATAAAAATATACATAATTTCTCTGATGGAAAGTTGTTAAATTAACAACTTTGATTTATATTATTATACAACAATATTATTCCGTGTACCTCATGAAACCCGCTAAGTTGTCTTCTAAATTCACAGCGCTAAATTTAAAATTTTGGAAAAATCAAACTTTATTTTGATCTTATTCTCCCTTCTAGATACCCTGAATCCCAGATACCCGTTGTCGGCATTTCCCGGATCACAAGCCACCAGTCCTCCAACAAAGGTTATCTACGAAGTTGTGGTGTGAAACTTCAGACGTCTGCTTTAAAATATATCATTTATAGGAAATGCCATCCTTGTTAAACACATATCTGTGTGGAACACAAAAATTGTAAATAAGATGAGACATGATCAGATATTTTTTATGATATATCGTAACATTTTAATTATTTTAGTTCTAACAGATTTTCTACTAAATAATTCATTAGTTCTTTAAGAAATTGTATCTGTTGATAGATTAAAAAAAGTTGGTGCTATTTTGTGACTTGAGCTCAACTGTAATAAAGGTAGTTCTAAAATATAACTTGACATTTAAAACTGTTAGGTATGAGTGTGTAATTTTAAAAGAATTCCATTTGCTAACCTTAATTATGATGTAACCAATATGGCATAATGCTAATTGATTGGTACCCTTTTTCTAGTTAAATCTCCATAAACTTTTTGTTCCAATTATTAGATTTACATATACTTGTTGTGTAATTTAATAAATGAGACAATTATACTCTATTTATTGCACTTCCGTTTTATATATTCATACGTAATTATTCATTTGTGCTATATTGTCATGATAACAATTAACTTTATAAAAAATTGACTTTATCGTCAAGATTATTGATTGTCTATCCATTATTTCAATAATATTTTATTATATTTAATTCAATATGACATCACTTTGTTTTATTGTTCACGGGTAAATTGTGTTTCTTGCTTATAGAGAATCTTAGAATTAAATGTAATAATCTCAGATATTTTAACAGCCAATCGAAAAACGTCCGGGGTCCTAGTGGGGCGGTGCACGCCAAAAAAATTATTTAATTAAACTAACCTGAAACAACCAGAAATTGGTAAAAACGGTAGATTACACAATACTACCTTTCAGTATGTTAATTTAATCACATTGCCGGATTGACAGAATTGCTTTAAAGTGCTCCAAAATTTCTACAAATGCGGCGCTGGTTCCAGATCTACTGGTGGAGCTAGCGCTCAGTTAGCCCCTGGGTCTGCAACTCACTTCTAACAATAATAAATAACGACTAACAATAGTGTAATATAAACTGGGAGCGAAGAAAAATTAAGTTTCAGAAGGTTATTATTTATTATCAGGTGAAAATTATTATTTTACAATATTTAGCCCAAGTATTAAGATATAGTAGTCCCTGATTTAGCCCTTCGTAAGTGGACAAAATAAAAAGTTTGCTACGTGGAGGAATAAAAAAGATATGAGTAGTTGCAATTAGAGTATATACTTATTTTTTCTAAAGTTACATTTTAACTTCTAACAACAAGGGTATGAAATAGGTCAATATTGAAACCATTTTTTCTGGTTTGGTATTCATAAAGCGGTTATAATCTCTCTGTAATCACGGATTTACCAACTGCCTTGAGATATATACCATAGATGGGAATTTAGAAAAAGGGCGATTCCGGAAGACCATCAATGGGGCGTCCGAACAGTGTATCAACGTGGGCTTGGGAAACCGTGGTTGAGCGCCCAAGGCGCGAGACGTAGTTGGGGGTCTGGGGGCCCCCCCCCAGCGGGGTCCAGGGGCAATGCCCCCCAGAAAATATTTTGAGTTAAATAAAAAAAACCAGACTAAAACAAAATAAATTGATTTAAATTATTAACACACCTTGATGCATTTCACCCACACATTTTATTGCATTTTTCATAAAAGAATTCAATTATATTTTTTAAAATCTCAGAATTCCGGAAGATTCCCATCTATGATACACACACATTTATGCAGCATATTAAATGTTGTAACGGCTATTTAAATAAAAATATGTTAAATGTAATAAGCTCAGGTATTCTAATAGCAGATCAAAACAAGTCTGGGGCCAAAAAATAATTGAATTAAATTCACCCTAAACAAACATTAATGTGGTTTTTCTTTTGCATTCCTGTGACTATTAAGAGTCTTTATTTACGATGTTAGCTTATATATATACAAATATGTTAATAAAACCATATTATAAAAATAACAATATTTTAATAGATTAAAAGTAATATCGTATGACAAGGATACAATGTCTAAATTTCCCTAATTATGAATACAAGTCATACGTACTTTATTTACAAAACAAAATGGCGCAGACCCCTACATAGATCTTATATTATTCAATTATATTGACGCACATAAAATTCAAAAACTTATATTTTAAATTCAAATCTTATAGCTTAGCTTGAATTAAACTTTTCTGATCAGTCTTTTTGTAGATGGGTAGAGTAAAAACCCTCTGACATAACCAAGCTATTATAAACTAATGGCTAAATAAACAACAATTGGACGCATGCTTTTGAAAAAGTACTAGTTATAAATTAAATAAACAGTAATTTATAAATGTTAGTAAAATTAAATAAATTTTAGTAGTAAAAAAAGTTATTTAAATTCAACCTAAATAATAATAGCATCTCTAATATAACCAAAGTTACACAAATAAAAAACAGCCAACCATCAATAGGGATTTTATTTTTTTCGATTGACAAATCCAACACATAGTGCACAGAATATGTTGGTAAAATGACAGTTTTGGTTTGTAATATAGTCTACTTCTTCTTGCCACCACTAGCCTTCACCGCTGCTTTGGTTGTTTTTCCTTCAGTGGCCTTCTTAACGACTTCCTTAATAACACCCACAGCAACAGTCTGCTTCATATCACGAACGGCGAAGCGACCGAGGGGAGGATACTCACTGAAAGATAATGAATACGTTTAGTTACATCGTACAACATTTTTGTGATGTATACTGGACGCAAACCGAAAACAAATACTAAAAAATATAAACTTGGACATATTTTATTAATACATGTAGATCCTTCAATAACCAAAATCGTATTCATTCATAGGCCAGGACTTGTCATCAAAGGTCAAATGGCTATAATTTAATAATATAGTTGCTATTCAAATTCAGGTATAAATATTTTGAACCTACTAAATTTCGATCAAAATACGAAGAACCAAGTGAATTACACCAATATACAGAAACACCAATATTTATCTTTTAAAATTATATGTAACGAAAAGTATGATACAATTAATTTGACATTTCAAAATTTAACGATTACGAGTTCAATGGACGAGTAAATAATATAAATGCAGGTGTCTCTTATTGATGAACTTAGTTCAGTTTGTATATAGCCTTAGTTTGAGGGTACTATTTAAGATCAGATTCATACTAGAACTGTCATAAAAATGTGAATTCTATATTACTGCATTATATATTTAAATTATATTAAAATAAAAGCTACCAATATTTTGTAATTTACATGGACATTTTTAAGGATTTTGAAATACCCTGACAAGTTATTAACTCGGTCATAAACAAAAAATACAATACATCAATATTTGATATTTTAAGGATATATTCATTCTTTTTTAGGATATTTAAATAATTTTTTGTAATATTAGATTTTTTAAAGAATTTTTAAGCAGTTCAGCATTACTTATTAATTCGCTTTTTGTAATATTAGATTTTTTAAAGAATTTTTAAGCAGTTCAGCATTACTTATTAATTCGCGTAGTTGTTTTCACTTTGATTCTAATGAAAATAGTTATTATATTTTATTTAAGAACATGATAGAACTATAATAAAAAAAATTCTACACCAAATTGTTTTTAGGATATTTTAGGAGTCTTTCAAAATGTTAGGATATTTTAGGAGCGTGGACACTTTGTTTATCTGTAGAAATATAATGAAAAAAAAACTGATTTAAATAACTACTACTAAGTTGTGTACGCCAAGTATAATTACATGTTAATCAATCAAAATGTGTACTTACTTGAAAGTTTCGACACACATCGGTTTCGATGGAATCAAAGTGATGAAAGCAGACTCGCTCGACTTGAGCTGCTTAGGGTTATCTTCAATAGCCTTTCCAGTTCGACGATCAACCTTAGATACAAATTCATGGAACTTGCAGGCAATGTGAGCTGTGTGACAATCTAAAACAGGCGCGTAACCAGGGTGAATTTGACCAGGATGATTGAGGACAATAACCTGAAATTAAAAGGGTTGACACGTTACAGTTAAGTAGGATAATTTAATGTAGCCACCAGTTTAACTTACGTGTGCAAGAAAGTTGGCGGTTTCCTTGGGGGGATCATTTTTGGAGTCACCACAAACATTTCCACGACGAATTTCCTTGACTGACACGTTCTTGATGTTGAAGCCAACATTGTCTCCAGGTACAGCTTCTGGGAGAGCCTCATGATGCATTTCAACAGATTTGACTTCAGTGGTCAAACCCTGAGGAGCGAATGTAACAACCATACCGGGCTTGATAATTCCAGTCTCAACTCGACCAACGGGGACTGTTCCAATACCACCGATTTTGTACACATCTTGAAGGGGGAGTCGAAGAGGCTTGTCTGTGGGCCTGCTTGGTGCTTCAATGTTATCAAGAGCCTCCATAAGAGTAACTCCCGTATGTTCAACCATGTCGGTCTTGCTGTTTGGCTTCTTCCTCTTGATGCTCCATCCCTTAAACCAAGCCATGTTGGTGCTGGCTTCCACCATGTTATCACCCTGCCATCCCGAAATTGGTACAAATGGAACGCCATCAGGATTGTATCCGACCTTCTTGATGTAGGAGGAAACTTCCTTTTTGATCTCTTCAAATCGGTCTTTGCTGTAAGGTGGTTCAGTCGAGTCCATCTTATTAACACCAATAATCATTTGTTTAACTCCAAGGGTATAAGCAAGAAGAGCATGCTCTCTTGTCTGCCCATTTTTAGAGATACCGGCTTCAAATTCGCCAACACCGGCAGCAACAATCAAGACAGCACAATCAGCCTGGCTGGTCCCAGTAATCATGTTCTTGATGAAATCTCTGTGACCAGGAGCATCAATTACAGTAACGTAATATACATTGGTTTCAAATTTCCAAAGTGCGATGTCAATGGTGATACCTCGCTCACGTTCAGCCTTCAGCTTGTCTAATACCCACGCATATTTGAAGGATCCTTTGCCCATCTGAAAAGAGACAATTAAACAATTGTACACACAGCACTCTAGTAAGCCGATAAACCTTAAATAATGGTGTAAATAAACGAGCTCCTTCCCAACAAACATCCGCGTCAGTAAATAAACATCTTGAAAATATTTTCAACAAAATAATAATCCATTAAAGTAATAAAATAGCCACAGCCATATCAGGAAATAAAAATAACAGATTAAAAATTTATAATTAGAAAAAATTAGAAATGTTATTAATATTGTTAAATTTTATTGAATGAACATTAATTGTATTAGATATTAACAGTAGACAAGATCACTAGAATTGTCAATATATAATTATGTAGTTAGACATACCTCCTGTGCTTCCTTCTCAAATTTTTCAATCGTACGCTTATCAATACCACCACACTTGTAGATCAAATGACCAGTAGAAGTAGATTTACCACTGTCTACATGACCAATGACAACAATATTGATATGGACTTTGGCAGGTGCCATACTGATCTGGAAATTAAAAAACATAAATTTATATATCCATGTCTTAACAAATATATAATATAGATGTATTACAACATATTTTTAAAAATCTGCTATGTATGGGTAATACAGGGTATCCGCACAACAATAAAATCCAGACATCCGTTTAATTTCCCTGCAGAAGCCAAAACAAAAAAAATTATACTTATTTCTGACAAAATTATCTGATGCACTATACATTTTTTTACTTTTCCACTATATTGATCAGAATAAATACATATACTACAGAAAATCTTCCAAGAATTTGATACTTGACTACTTCAAAACCTGTCAATGTGTGTAAACCAAAAACCAGGACAACATTTTTAACTAAGATCATGGTTGTAATAAAATGATTATATGGCAGTTTAATGGTGCAAATAAAAAAAACACACTGATCACAATAATAAACATGAACTTGCATACTGTCATGATCTATACAAAGAGAGTTTAAAGACCCCTATATCTATACATAAAAATTAATGAAAAATCAATACATTATTGTGACCTGAACACCTGATTTGAATATTTAAAACAAATCAGACATTAAGACAATTTGATAGTAGCTTAACACCTAACCCTCCCATTAAATTTAATCCATAATATTGATTACAGTACATAATTTTACAGTGCAATAAGTCAAATTAGTAGAAATATCCAGCAATACAAACAATAATCCTAATTTATGAATTACATAGATTTGCATCAATAAACACAAATTACTTTTCCATGTAACCCTGTTTATAATAATGTAATTAATAAAGTATAACATTTTAATTTACCATTATCAAATAGATGATGAATATGTACCTTGCCAATGTATCAATAACTTTAATCAGAACATTTGTATCATAAAGTAAATATATGACATTAGACTAAAAAGATATTGATGTTTAAGTTAGCAGTTGCACTGTCTGGAACATTATTTGCTTTATGTCCAGATGGTTTGCGAACTGTTAGAACTCATTTACAAGTTACCACTTTTTTCAGAATCTAATTCCCTGATATTTATATATACTAAATAAGTGCATATAAGGTTTCCCAAATCATTAAATACATTAAACGATTTATTTTTTTAGTTTATGTACAATTACAAAAAATATCTTTAGATAGTATAAAATGGATATTAAAAAATAAACCATTTCATTTTCGCTGATGCAGCAGTACCTTGAATTTGATAAAAGTTAATAGCCATTTTTGCATATAATTATTAATATATAGAATACTGCTTTATGTATTCTATTAATAACCATAATTGTGGTTGAGAGGTCAGAACCATGGCATTAGTAGACTTCTGCATGTGTTAACATGGTAAAGATAGTATGTATTAGAAATACTAGCTTCAAATACTAATTGAAAGGCATGTCAACACCTTAATAAGCCAGCAACATAGGCTGTAGTATAAAAGTCAAAAGCAACTTGACACCCTGACTTACTACCATTACCCCATGGTGACGGTTGTAGGTTTGGTTCTATTTATATTAGTTTGCAGCAACAACATTGCATACATAGATGAAGTAAAGTTTTGTAATAAGTTCAGACAATAATTGTATATTGTTTAGACTAAAAAGAACACACCATGTCAAATCATTGATGGTAGTTAGAATTTGGCAGGTTTTTATGTAGAAATTATTTTTGTTTCAATTTAAATGTGTTATGTACAATATTGTAAATATTTGATGCTTGTAATGATTAATATAATTTTTATGCTTATTGGGCAGGGCATAAATAATAGTTTGTTTACCATGTACCACCCACTATGGCTTCAGACCTCCACATTGAGTTCTACAGAATGTGGACCTTTTTTAAATAAGTTCTAAGCCTGAATGGTCAAACCTAATAGTAAAATAACAAGTAATTGATTAAACAGGTTATAAACAATATTGAATAACACTTCCTTGGTTTTGCATAGATACATTTAATTAGCATAGGTGCACTTGCAATATATATTTTTTAAATAATTTATATATTTATCTAATGGAAATTAGAATAATATACGCAAAATATTGATATTAATTTTATTTAAAACTTTTATTACCAAAGCAAAATAATACATAATATTATAAGTGATATCTAAGCTAACTATTTCCTACAAAAATATACAGCAATTTAAGACAATTAGTGTTTAAAATGTTCTTCAGTCAACTAAATGTGAAAATTGTAATAATGAATACATTCCTTTTCTGTTTTGCATATTTACATTAACCAATAATTATTAACCATGTGATTGGACTTTCAGAAGAAAAAGTTGTTGGGAGTGTAATGGCTATGTAGTTAGAATAACCTATAATACAAAACATTTAATGAGTATAAATAGGTTTTATATATTGGTTACCAATATCTGTCTGGACAGGGTGTAACCAGAAGTTTCTGATCCATCATAAAAATTGGTATTAGTAATTTGTTTTTATTGTACAATAATATCTGTTTGTTTTTATTTGATATAAATAATGTGATGTCTATGTTCCGATTTTTGTACATTATTTTATATTTCAGCAATTTTGCAGTGACATAAAAACATCTACAAGCTTATTTCACTGTCTAGAAACTATGGCTTTTAATTAATGTGTGCACTCACTACTAACATCAAAAGAAAAAAATCATTATAATTATTTCAATTAGCTAATCAGATTTTAGGTTGATAGTGCTGTTTAAGAACCCAGGGTCAGAAACTTTTGTTACATACATTATTTTGTTGTTTAGTTTAATTGATTTATTGTTTGAACACAGTTTATCCACATTTATCCAGGGTTCATACGCCATTTGGACAATTGAAAAGCAGTACCTAGAGTGGATTAGCATTACCTACAAAAATATACCTTATAATTTAAGTTAACTGATTTGAAAAATGTATTATTAAAATCTGAAGTTACAATCAATTAAAT